>VYZW01042858.1:0-52913 GCA_013401315.1 Balaeniceps rex | reverse complement strand
CGGGGGGCACCGGGGGGCTCCGGCACCGGGGGGCAGCGCCCCGGGCAGCAGCCGCCGCCCGGCCCCGGCCGCTCGGGCAGCGCCGGAGGTACCGGTGCGCGGAGCCGCATCCTCAGCGCGGTTTGGGCATCCCCGGCTGGCCAAAGCACGGCCAAAGCACGGCCAAAGCGCCTCGCAGGAACGGCTGGAGCCGGGCAGCCGTGCCCGTGCCGCCCCGCCGAAGCGCTTTGCCTTACCTGCCCGGTTGCACCGGCTCTGCTCCACCGGCACCGCTCAAGCGAAGGGATGTGGGGTTTGCCGGAGCCCCGGCTGGAAGCCCAGGGAGGACCTCAGCGCATGGGGAGCTAATCCTGGCTCTTCATCCCAGGGTTTTTTCTCCACCAGGCTGATCAGAGCCACAGAGGCCATCTCTTGGGCGCTGTGAGCATCCGTGTCTTCACTGGTCACTTTTGACTGTTGAACTAAGGAAAAAAGTGTATTTTTCACAGGGAATATAAAATCTGCTGGAAGTCGGGGGCTGCCGATGTTTTTCAGTGTAGTAAAACCCCTTGGAGATGGGAGTGTGAATTCAAGAGAGGCTATATGAGAAAAACCTGATCTGGTTGTTAAGTGAAGTAAAGTAGAGAGGGGAAAAAAAAAAATGCTGGATCATGTGTTACCATACGAACAGGCGAACGTGGACATGGAACCTGTCTTCGCTTCTCCACACTCTCCTTATTCATATCCCGTGAAAGGTGGTGAAACGTGAAATGTGGAGTTTCAGCCACCACAGCAGCGCGCGGGGCGGGTTTCTGACACGCCGTTCAGCTGTTGATTAATGGCTTGGCATTTTGTAAAACTTCATCAGCCCCTCATGCATGACGCTTTCTGCGGATTTTAGGGTTGGGTCTTCCAGGCACAAAGCAGCGGGAGGCTCCTCGGTGGTGTCCGGAGAGCGGGTCTGACCTGCAGCACCGCTGTCCCCACTGTGTCCCTCGCACCCCCCGAACCTCCGCGGGGACGAGGGCAACAAAGAGGAGGCCTCGCTGGAGCTGGTAGGTGGCCTGCATGGTGCAGGTGAACCTTTGGGAAGGGCAGCAAGGGCGTTGCATTCACTGAAAATATCACTGCTTCAGCAAGAACTCTGAAAAAGAGTATTTCAGCTAAAAAGGAGTGTTTCCGCTGAGTTTTGTGCAGTAGCAGTGGGTGCTGGTGGTGTGACCCGGGCAGGCAGCTTTGCTGGAGGAGCGTTCCCACATTTCCATCACTGCTGCCCTTCGGTTTCACAAGTGCCACGCGTTTGGGCTCCCTTCAGAGGCTCATCGGCTGCTGGATTTTAGGGGCACCGTTTCAGTCTGTCACATCGTGACCCACATAAGAAGCCAAAGGGCAGGAGGCTGGCTCTCAGCAGCCCGTCCCGCTGCCATCACAGCTTCCCCTTGGCCGCCGTGCGGCTGCTCCACGTGGCGTCCAGGGGACAGAAATGCTGCTGTGTGTTTATTTCTCCGATCCCTTGCTGTATTATTGTAGCTGTTGAATATATTCATGGAGCTGAATGAATCCCCACCTGGCAGCATCCATACCGCAGCATTTGCAGCCTGAGCTTCATTTATGGAGAGGGAAGGGAATATAAAATACAAAAGGGAAATAATGCACAAGCCCACAGAGGCTTCAACGGTATCGGCAAGCTGTGAGCTGCACAAGCGTACGGCTGGAGCCAGCGCCGGGAGCTTTTTGTAAGTCAGCTGGGAAGATTTAAAGCCCTGGTTTTAAGGTGGCACTTCTAAAATAACTAGATGATGGAGTCTAGGAGAAAAGTTATCTGGGAGTCTTAATCTCACTGAAATTAAAGGGGGGGTGGGTTCTAGGTGTGCTCTGGAAAGAGGATTTGGGACCAAAGTCACACCTATTCTATCGCTGTATAGCCACAAACTTCTGACGTTTGTAGTAAAATATTTACTGGGAAAATGGAATTTGTCGAAGGACCACGCTGAAGCATCGTCAGGCTCGGAAAATGGGGTGTTACAGATGAGTGGGGTTTGTGTCTGGTGCCTTTGGAAGACGGGACTTGCAGCTTGTCCTTTATTATGAGGGAGGTATCATTGCTCGTCAGTGAAAAACCTGGTTAGAGCGGTGCTCGGGGCTGCGCTGAGGGGGCATTATTTGAGCAGCGCAGCAGACGGCACCGCTGACCCCAGGCACCGTGCGGATAAATCATTTTCCCACTCGGTGCCCATCCAGTGCTGCTGGGTGATGTCCCCGTCTGCGGGGAGCAGAGGCTCAGGTCTGCCAGGGCAGGACCTCGCTCACCCTCGAAGCCCTAGAGGTGGGCAGCCCCGTGGCCCTGGCTGCTTCTCGGGAGACACCAAACGCTTGGTTACCGCAGGTGTCCCCTTTCTCTGTGCCAGCTCTGGCTGGGAACCTCTCTGCTCACCCGGAGAGGCGTGGTGGGTTATGTTTGGTAGAGGTGGCCCAAGGATGGGATTGCAGTGGGGTCCCATGGGCATGTGTCCCCCCTGCCTTCTCCAGCCAGCAGGACAGCAGACTGTGAGCACGGTGGGTAGAAACCTCCCCTTTTGTGGCAAAGTTGGGTGTAGATGGGAGAAGAGTCTCTATATGGGTTTGGTTATTAAAAATTCAGCAACAGAGGTTGATACCATAATGCCAAGCCTAGGTGAGACATTCCAACCATCGCTTAGACACGTGCAGATAGGAAAAGTTTTCCAGTCCTCCCTTGCTCAGGACAAAGTCACTCCCTGGGTGCCATGTCCCACGCAAAAGCTGAGCCGTCTGTTTGTAAGGATGAGCACTTCAGGGACTGAGATACAGTACATCACAGAAGCAAAAAAATTTTAACTATTTGGGAAGTACCTAAGGGAGGTGATGCTCAAGTCAGACACACAAGACTGCACCAGAGCCAGGTGAGAGGTGCCGATGTGGGGGCCCACAGCAGGTGCTGGCACAAGGAGGGACGGGGAACCCTGGAGCATCCTCCATCGGTTCTCGTGGAGTGACAGACCACGAACATCCTGCTCGTCTCACAGCGTGACTCGGAGCCTGTTATCTGAGAGACCTTCCCGGGACCACAGCAGGGGCTGGGCGAAGCTGTGGTGGGACTGGCGGCTGCTCTGCCTTTGTCCCCTGCCTTTTACTTGGGTGAGGGTGGGTGCCATCGCTTTTGACAGGAACAGAAAGCTTTGTCTTTGGCGTTGCCAAAATACCTGACTCAAGCTGGGGCTCTGCTTTCATTTCTTGCCATCCCCAGCTTCCCTTGTGTCAGATTTCCCCCGGTTCCTGCTGCTGTGGTGGCTCTTGGGGGGATGCTCAGAGCTGCGCTGGCTCTACTGCACCCGTAGGAAATGATCCTCTTTTGGATGCTGTTGGGAGACCCTGGAAGGTGCAGATGGCCAGAAGCAACCCAGCAAACCCAGCCTAGGAAACTGGGTGATTTGGAAAGTCATATTAAATCCTTTCAATGCTGGAGTTGCTGCTTGGGAAGCAGCACATCTCTTCTGAAGAAAAGGTGAGCTACAGGTATGGTTGGACTCGATGATCTTAAAGGTCTTTTCCAACCAAATGATTCTGTGATTCTGTGAAAGAAATTGGGACAAACCCGCCCTTTTCTGTACAATGACTGAAGGAGGGTGAGGATGGCTGAAGAGGAAAGCAATGTCAGCATCATGTGTGTCAACTGTTTTACAGTTCTTACTGTAAAATATCTTACAGCCCGCATGGAGAAGAAACCACCAGGTCATTATACAGGTGGTAGGAGAGGGGCTGCCGGGTGGGTGCCACAGGGACAAGTGCAGGATGATACAAAGGGACGGTGTGAATAGCAGAGGGGTGTGGGTAAAGACCAGCTACACACAGCCAGACCAGGTGTCACCTGGTGATGGGTGCTGGCCTGGGGAAGGATGGAGAAAGAGTGAGACCGAGTCTATTCCCTGCCTGTTCCCGCAGACTTTCCCAGGACGCGGCTGCGCTTCCCCGTGCTGAGCAGGGCAGGCAGCCCACGTCCTTCCAAGGCCACGCTGGGCTTGGTACCGAGCCGAGCTCCTCCGACTGGGTCATGCTGCCTGTGCCTGGTCTCAGGCTGCTCCATGCCCTGCGTGGTTTTTCCTACCCTGTCTGCTGGGACGTTGACTGTTAAATCCTGGAAATGGCAATGAATCTCGCTAAAATCAGGGCAGTAGAAAGTTTAGTATCTCCAATGATGTGTAAATGCTTATTAGGTACTTTAAGATCACACAACCTGACCATTAAATCCAATGAGCTACACAAAGCAAAGACCTTTCCTCTGTGAAGATGGGACCAAACTTCTGCAGCTGCTCAGCGTCAGACCTGGAGAGCACGAAGCCACCACCACCGGCGTCTGAGGAGCTGTGTCCCAAACCGCTTAAGCAAAGCGGGATGGAGCAGCTGTTGCGTTTGGTAACTGGGTTTAATGGCAGCCACGAACGGCACTCGGGTTATTAAGATGTTTGCCTGAGTGCAGGTGAAACAGCCCTTCTCCACTTTCTTTACCCATCGTTTTGGCACTCGGAGGCTTTGCGGTAAAGCTGCTTTCTAAGCGGGGAAGGGGGAACGCACTCTCCTGGCTAACAAGCTGTCTGCTTCGTGCTAGCAATCGTGTTTAATCACGCCGAAGGGACAGAGGACTCGGCGGCCGCGGCCGGTGCGTGCAGCCTGCCCAACGTGCTGCTTGTCTGCAGCCTTCGGCGTTCAGAGACGCCAACGGCGCTCGGGGGATTTCTTGCTTTCTCTCATTTATCGCACTGAAAGTGTTCATAAAAACACTCCAGCTGCCAGCACTGGCAAGAAGAGCTGCGGCGGTGGGGGAAGAGCTGCGTCGGGCCGCCCTGCCTCCACGGCACAGGTACCCGGGGCTCGCCTCTCCCCGTCACCAACACGGGGGAGGCGGAAGAGTTTTAATTAGCTCTTGAAGCTATTTTTTACCTCCCAGCACTGCTTAATTTAGCTCAAGCTGTCATGCACTGATCATTAAGGGGAAAAGAAGGAAACAGGGGGGTTGGCCCCTCGCTGCTGAGCAGCCTGGCGGGAGCGGCCTCATCTCCTGAAACCTGGGCTTTAACCGGGGCCTGTTCCTAGGCCTTCTGTAGCCATAAAAGTTTATAGCCCACAGAAATTTCACGTGCTGATGTTCGTAATTCACAGCTCCTGGAGGAATGAGGGAAAGGCCTACGCTGCATTTGTGGGTTCTGTTCATACCCACTTCAGTTTAATAAATACGAATATCTTATGGAAAAGGTGCCTGAGATCTTCAATCGTGCCGTGACGTGCCTTGCTGCTGGAAGGACGCAGAGACCTTGAAAAGCTGTCATTGTGCAAGGAAGAGGCTTATTCTCCTCTTTTTACTACACAAGGCCATTGCAGGACTTTGTGCCATCTTAAATGACGTGTGGAAGCAAACAAGAACCAACAGTTAAAGATTTAATATTCCCCTAGACCAGCCCAGCATTGGTCCTGGTGTGAAGCGGATGCCGGCCACCGAGCCGGCTGCTCTCCTCCAGCCGTTCCGTACGCAGTGAGATCGCGTTGCCTTCGCTTATCCCCGCTGCTGGCTCTGCTCAGGCTCCTTCTGCGCCAGCCAAGGTGAGCAGAGCACTGCACCGGAGCCAGAAGAGGGTCACTGGACTGTCGGGTTACTGGAGTTTATGTATTTAGGATGTAAAGTACAACCTGTAACGTACAGCACGCAGACGTTAATGGGCAAGCACCGCTCTGCACCGCCCACGGCAACGAGGTGTCTGCAGATCTTATAGCAGAGTCCCCAGCTGGTTTGCTTTGCGGCACCAGATATTCCCCGTTATTCCGCCTCTGTAGCTCTTTGTAGGGTACGGAAACCAGCAGCTTGACCGACGTCCCCGACCGCGAGCACTCCGACGTGCTGCAAGCAGGCGAATATTGTACGTCAGCTTTGGTACGCAGAGGGCAAGAGGGCGTTGGGAAGGGCTCTGCAAAGGAAGGGGCTCAGCTATTGTTAGTGATGTAAACTTTGAATATAAATATGTGTGTGTATATATATATTTTAGACCTGGAGACCCGGACGTGGGTGCGTGGGCAATATTGCAAGCTCAGAGCTTTAGCCCCTGCTTCCTTCTTGAGAACTGCACTGTGTGTAACACTTCTCTACAAAACCACAGGGTAGGAGCTGCCGGCATGTGGATGCAGAGACCTGCCTGCCATCTGCCTGTCCCTGCGTCCCGGCCCCGAGCATCCCTCCTGTGAGCCGGTCAGAGGCGGAGAGCCGAGGCTGTGCCCTCTCCTACAGTCCAGGACCTCTCCCCTGCCAAAGCCACCCCACTCCCAGCTCCTCCCAGAGCCGCCCAGCAGCCGAAGCAACCATCGAGGACCCTCCTCGCTGTGACGCTTGCCTCGCGGTCGGTCTGCCAGAACCTGAGCTTCCCACCTTCACCGCCAACGTCGCAGGATTTCTGCTTGCCAAAGCGTTGCTTCAGCCGGGGTTAAAGGAGGTAAGAGCCTTAAACGCCAAGGAGAAAGGAGACGCGTGGGCGGGATGAGCTCTACATGAGGTTTTGGGGGAATATTTGTGGATCCAGAAAGACCATGTGAATGAACACTAGCTGTACGCGCACGGGCAGTGCCAGCAGCGTGTGAGCCGGGACCAGGCTGTTCAGTCAATCATTTTATTTGTTGAAAGTTGCTGGCATCATCCAAAGCCATTAGCGTGAATGAGCTGGAGCGGAGCCATCGCCCGGCGAGCACGGCGGTGCGGGCACGGCAGAGGTGGCTGGTTCGGGAAAGTGGCTTTTTAGAGGGCTGGGGTGGGGAAATAAATCTCAGTTGAGCTCCTTTGACCTCGGGAACATCATTTAATCTTGTGTTTGGTGCTGGAGCTGAAGGTGGGCTCAGCTGATCAGTAACAACCATCCTTGCCAACCCGGCACAGGCAAACCGGGCAGGTTTTGAGCAGTCCGCAGCAAAAAGGGCAGTGCATGGTGAAGAAGGAGAGAGAAGAGCAGCCGTGGGGCAGCCTTGGGGGTTCGCTAAGCAGGCTGTGGGTTCAGCAGAAAAATATGGTGTTTTCCATACAGCATTTTCTTTGCACTTGCACGGCCATGAAAAGCTTTTTGATCGAGCTTAAAAAAATAACTTGGATAAAAAACGAAGCACGGGAAGTGCCAGGGAAAAGGGGAATTTCTCAGAAAAATTATGGAAGTCAAGTTTAAAAGAAAAATCCCAAGTAATCCCACTCATAAAATTAGTTAGTGGTGAGCATTACAGCATGTGGAGGTCACGCATCATTTCTTCCAATTATTTTTCAGGTGTTCCTTGTATCTGCGACAGGCAAAACTAATAGGATTATGATTGCTGTGGCTCAATCTAGGTTTAAATAACTCATAACCAGCCTTCTTTTCTTTTTTTTTTTTTTTTTAAAAAAAAAAAAAAGAAAAAACCTCTCTGGAGAGCCGGTGAGCCCAGTGCGCTGATTGATCCAGCGCTGCAGTTTCTATCGGGTCGTAATGGCAGTGCTGGGTGCAGCGCCCTGTTAGCGGCCAGGGGAAGCTTTCAAGTCCAGTATCGATCCTTTTGAAGTTTATGGCTGCTGGTAGCCACGGTTACTGCTGCTTGTTCAAACTGCCGTGAGGTGGACTGTTTCATTTCTTAATATCGGGCTAAATCTCCTCCACATCAAAAAGATTTATTTCTGTACTTAATTTTTCCAGTACATAATTTCTTTCTCGGAAATCAAGCTGACATTCCTATATGGCACTAACGCAGCTCTGTAAAGCTGCCTTACGTATTTCTGTCTTCCCATGGACCACGTGAGGCGGCGGGTGCCGGCAGCCCAGGACGGGGCTCTGGGGAACCCTATGGACCAGCTCCAACCCACGTCCCCTTCGGCCGCTCCCCTCTCAGCACACCAACCCAGCAGATGCTGCTTTTCTCTGCAGCCATCCCTGCCCTCCTTGGGCTGTTATGTGGAAGCAGAGCAGTCTTGTGTTCCTCCCCTGCCTGCAGTACACCTTTTCCAAGCTTCAGGAGGGGACTGTTGCTTCCCAAGCAGTAATTCCAAAGCCAGAACTGCCTTTCCCAATCACCCAGTTTTCCAGGTCGGGTTTGTGGAGCTGCTTCTCCTGGGTCCCAGATGGAGAAGCAGGCACTGCCCACACCGACTCCTCCTCTTCCTCTCCTCCGCTCAGCTGCATACGCCCAGCTGTGGCTAAAATCATCTCACCGTGTGCTCCTCACACCGGCAAAACCCTTTCTGCAGACGGATAGAGCATCAGCGCCAGTCAGCTGGACGCAGGCTGCGTCTTGCACGCGCTGCTTTAGGACCAAAGCGTTTGCTCCCCTCGGGTGCTCCGTAAGCTCAGTGGGAACCGCTATGCCCTTCTGCGACCGCCTTTCTATTCCATCGTGGTTATTAATGACCAAATTAGGCTTTTCTGGAGTCGCCCACGAGGGAGCCAGGGTGACGTTTTGCTGCCTGACGGAGGGTGAGGATGCGGCGGTGGCCTCGGCCAGCCCCCCGGCATGGTCCTGCCTGCCCGAGCGCTGCCAGCTTTGAAAAGTTTAGTTCTGAAAGAGCCACTCTCCTTGACCTATTTATTTTTGCCCATGTTCGTGGCCTGCATTGTGTCCTGACAAAAAGATCTGCTGCTTGAAGGCCCTTTATTTTTAGCCAGCCCAATTTTCTTGTTGCATCTTAGTGGGAGCTGGTCCTTTCAGTTCAGCTCCATCACAGCTCACACTCTCCTGCATTTGCCAGCTCTTACCCAGGTCCCTCGTGTTCTTTGTGCATCAATCGCTCGCTCAGTGGGTTTCCTACCCACCTTCCACCAGGCTTCGTTCCTCCTCCTTTATGTTCTGCCTGGCCTCTCCCACCACGCCAGGTCCATGGCTTCACTTCTGATTTCCCTCTGCCCTTGGCTTGCAGCGGGGCCCAGGCTTTCACAACCACAGAGGCAGGTCGCCAGGCTTGTCCTGGATCCCAGCACCCCTCCACAAACAAACCCTTCCCTCCCGTCTGCTGCGATAACCTTGGCTGTGCTTCCCCTCCTCACGAATGCCAGGAAATTGGAAATTATGCTCTAGCCACATAAAAATCAATAGCTGCCTTCTTGGCCTGGCTTGGCCCTGCTCTTTCTACCTTTACCCAGCGCAGGAGGGAGCGTTGTTTTCCGCTGAGCTCAGAGCAGTGATTTATTGATAGGACCCATCCTGCCCAGGCAGTTCACCAGCAATATATTTATTTTTCCCAGCGCATCCATGTAGCCCAGAGCGGTGGCTTGTGCTCGGCGTCAGGTCATGGAGGGGCGGGCTCAGAAATCTGGACCAGGATAATATTTTCTTTCCGTGACCATGGAGCAATAGGTAAGGGTTTCAACTCCCTCCTAGATCTGGGTGAACCGTGTTAGGAACAATGCCAACATGCATTTCATTTTCCGAAGGGGTCAGTCCGGGCAAGGGCCATGCGCGGTTTCCATCAGAAGCTACGGCTCCAAGACAAAAAGAAATTCATTACGAGGACTGCAGATTACATTGCAGACTGCCTTTATTATTCCCTGGACTACAACCAGAAGGCACAGTGTGACCAAAGGAGCAGGAACAGTTCTGAGGTCCTATTTCTTGGAAATCTTTGGGGCTATATTAATTTGTTTTAAAATACAGCTCCTGCTGGAAACCAAACAGTGTCACCTTTTCGGCTGTGGGAAGCATAACACAATTGGTAAAGGTTACTGGGGACTAAATCCTTGCTGAAAATCAAGCCAGCTCTTGTTTGTGTCCTTGAAAAATCTTTCTCTTGGGAGCCCTGTTAATTCTCCAGGCGCTGGACACGGGGGAAGGTTTGTTCCGAGCAGCCGCACTGCACCATCCCTGCCTCCTGTCCCCACCGCATCGGGCTCGATTCCGTGCGCCAGCAAGACAGTAATAGGGATCATTCTCTAATGCAGCCGTGATTGCGTGGAAATTGAAGTGTGAGAGCAAGAAGAAATGAGGCAATTGAGAGGCGTGATTCTGACGCCTGACCCATCTCCCTGCTGCCAGCGTTGCCCCAATGACCAGTATAAGCGATGCCAAATGCGTATATTTTCCAGTGCCTGGTGGTGATGAACAACAAATCACAGGAAATACTTAGCTGTTTCCCTCCAAATGCTTTATCTGGGCTTTCGCATACTCCCTACTTTGATTTTTTAGCTCCTTATTAACAAAAAATGTGCAGGGAGGATGTTTGTTGATGATAACGTGAGCCAAGAATATATTCCAGCTCCTTTTTACCATTTTGGCACCAAAATGCCAAGAGGGTTGAGACACCCTGTAGTAAACAATGCTCATTTTGAGGCGGCAACTAGAAAATACGGCTCAGAGTTAGGGAGAAGAACGGATGAGGCAGAGGATCCGTGCTTGGCCTGGTCATATTGCTGGATCAAATGGGATCTATAAAGAGCTGGGAAATGGCACATTCCCATCCAGTGGAGGGGTGAAGTAGTGTCCTAACATCTACAGCTTTGTGCTGGTCTCTGCCCTCCCTTGGCAGTAAGGTTGTCCTCAAGGTGCAAGGCTACCTTTGCAGGATGTGCTTCTCTGCCCCACAGCTGCCAGTTCTTCAGCTGCTGCCTCCTAATTCCTCAGGAAAACAAAACCTGGGCACCTCCTCTGCACCCCTCGCTCCTCGTGCTCCTAGCAGAGAGGTGTCCCTCCTGGGATCACACCCTGCTTTTCTTGAGCTGAGGGAAAGATTATATATATTCTGTATAATAAGAACATTAAAAATGAGGCTCGTTAGCAAAGCCAAAGGTGGAAAGCTTGCAGTAGCGTGCGCTGGAGCATTTGCTTGGGCTGTCTGTAAGCGACAGCTCTGCCCTTCCCGTAGGTCGGTACCTTCTGGGAAACGGCTCAGTGTGAACGTAGGAAGAGCCAAATCCTTAATTTCCTATGGGAGAGAATTGTCAGAACTGTTGCAGCGCTTGAGGGTGCAAGTACATCTGCTTCTTACCAAGATGTACTCGTCTGCTTTGGACTCGGGGTAGGATGCAATAAGAAGTCTCTCTCTCTCCCTTTTTCTCTTTCGCTCAAGAATTTGCAACTCTTCCAGCAGCATTCCCTGCTTTTTCCTCTTATCGCTGCCCAGCACAGCAAGCTAGAGGTGCGGGCAGGCCTTGGGTGTCGCGTCTGTTCGGTAAATGCAGTTATTTGGACCCCACAGTAACGACAAGTTTCCTTCACATCGGTCTTGTACGAAACTTGCTGCAGGATCAGCGCAGGACCGGGCTGCCGGGGAGCTGGGTGCTGTGCATCTGCGCTGTGGGTGTGCCGGGATGGGCACTGCAGAGCACGGAGCTGCCCGAGAGACCTGCGCTCGCAGGCGGTTCGGCGGCAAGAAATAACGATCAGCATCGTCTGCTTGGATTAATCACGAGGGAACTGTGGCAGAACGTTATCTTTGGAGGCTGTCGAGTGTAAGTGGGAGCTGTGAGGCCTTTTAGCATCTCTGAGAGTCACTGTAAGCAAGTATTAAAATATTTACATCAGAGGTGCAAGAAATAAAGTCCTCCTCCAGTCTGCTCGCCCGCCCGGACGTGTCAGACCAGCAAGCCCAGGCAGGAGTCGCGTCTCCTGATTTAATCACTAAATCCCACCACCTTTGCTGGAGCGATAACAGCAACAAGACCTCTCTTCCGAAGAGCCCATCACCGACGCGTGCCGCGATGGCAAACACCGGCTGCGAGTCCAGGCGTGATGGAGCTATTCCTGCACAGGGTCAAACGCTGACACCCGGGCAGACGGATGACATGCGTGCCCTGGCTCTGCTGTTTACCCATCATTATTTTGGGACTAGGTGTTTCAAATGAAATGTGTGTTTAGGAGGACTCTGCCCTCCTTCCCAGGCAGTGGGAGGCAGCTGGGGAACGCCGTGCTCTGCCCCCAGCCCTCTCCCCTTTGCTGTCCCTTGAAACTTCACCCAGCACGAACAAGGCTCGTGCAATTTTAACAGGAGCCTGAGGAAGATGTGTCCCACCCCTGCTGTGTTAAGTCTGGTAGCATTTGTTGTCCAGCTGGATTGATATTTTTTTCCCCCTTATTGTCTGCAGTGCTGAACAACAGCAAAACATGCTTGGAAAATATACGTGACACGGCACTTACCCGTAATTCATACTGCCTTTATAAAAGCAGGCAATAGTGCTATCTGCCTCAAGACGGTCTCCCTCGTGCGTATCGTTTCCTTCTTGCTCTTATTCCTCTAATCTTTCATCTCTGTGGCTTCCTCCCCCCCCATATTAATTGCACATTTTCTCTGCTGCACCAAAACTCTGATTTCTGGTGACATTTTATCAGTCTGCAGGGCACCGTGAGAGCTGGTAAATTCCACAAATTAGCAGAAATAAAAGGACAAAAAATATTCTATCCATAAGCGACATGGAGAATGAGGGAAGTTTTTTTCACCTCCTTCTGTAATGTTTTCCCAGGGCCTGACTACAGTGCTCTGGCCACATTTCCCTGCTTCCCCCTGAAGCACAAGCCCAGTTTGGACCAGTTCAGACCCTGCGTTCAGCCGACACCAGTGCTTGCAGTTCCCATCCAGCAAGCACAATAAAAAGCAAAAAAGGCAGGCTATTGCATCACGCTGCTCCGCTTCGAGGCATTCGATGATGTCATTCAGCATGCATAAATGTAGCATCGTTTTTGCAAAAATTGGGATCTTGATCCCCCAATGGGTGAATTTACCCTGGAAGAGGAAAAATGGCAGTGCTGGGGGGAGCGGGGTGGCGACCGGAGCTGCTCGGGATGGGGTTTCAGTCTGGCAGCTATAAATATTTTTGTTGATCCGTTAATGCAGTGTCCATAAGCCTTGACAGGCTCCTGTGCCGAGGAGATACGGCTCACGCTGCTGCCCTTAGATAAGGCTCTGAGGACGGCAGATGCTGTGGTTCGGCTACGTCCTTGGGGAGACGAGCGCCGGGTTCGGCTGGAGCAGCAGGAATTCACCTGCAGCAAATAAAACGGGATTTGATGAGCTGCTCCCGGCCATCCCGCGCTGCTCCCGGCCATCCCATGCGGCTCCCGGCCATCCCGCGCTGCTCCCATCCCAGCACCCGCACCCGGCGTTCAGCACATCCATGAGCCCTGGGCCGGCGTGGGGCAGCAGTCGGGTGGGATTTGGTTCAAGCTCTCCATCTGTCAGGGCACGCCGTGATTGTTTTAATGGCTTATTTCAGCTCGACCTAAATAAGCAATTAAGGGAAGAGGGCAAAGCTTTGACACATCCATTCCCCCCAAAAGCAGTCAACGGCTCCGTGCTGATGGCCGTGTCCCCTCTCCCGGCAGCTGTCCCCGCCACCGCCTCGGCCCCCCCATGCTTTTGGGAATGAGCGCCTGCGGCAGGAAGGCGCTGACCCTGCTCAGCAGCGTGTTCGCCATCTGCGGCCTCGGCCTCCTGGGCATCTCCGTCAGCACCGACTACTGGCTCTACCTGGAGGAGGGCATCGTCCAGCCCCAAAACCAGACCGCGGAAATCAAACTGTCGCTGCACTCGGGGCTCTGGAGGGTCTGCTTTCTGGCAGGTATGGCCTCCCTCCCAAAAATGCCAAAAATGCCCCCTGCAAGGTGATGTTTGCTGCGTGTCAGCATCATACCATGGGGAAGGGATGGGGAAAATAGGATTTTTAGAGGCTGTGCCTATCCTTGCTTCCAAACTTAGGCACAACCTGGGTAGCGCCATCACCCCATGCCCAGCTTTAATAGTCCGTTCATTGCACGCAGCTTCGGGTGAGTTCGCTGCTGCTGTGTCAGACCCCGCTGCCCCCCATCCCGCTCCGTCCCAGCACCGCGGCCACAGTGCCTTGGGCAGCAGCTCAAAACTTTCCATTTTGTCCCTGCAACATTTAGATTCAGGTCAGCTGGACCGTCCCCTCCATCCACGCCAAGTTTGATGAAGCGACTTGGCTGCAGGGACTGAGTTGAATCAAACCCAAGGGAACGGGAATCTCAAAGTGACCCATCTGAAATGTCACGAGGTTTCAACTGCTGCTTTGAAAAAGCTGGGGGGGTGAGGAGCTCTGATACCACCCCTGGGGTGACTTTAAACCCTCTGGCTTCAGGGTTCACGTTTTTGTATACAAGGGAATCCTTTGGCGCAAGAGAGATGGTAGTTGAGAGATGGTAGTTAAGAGATGTCTTTCTTCAGCCCCAAACACTGACACCCAAGATGCAAGCGGCACTAAAAAGCAAGATTGGTTTTATGCGTGCACTGAAATTAATTTTAAAGCCACTCTCTCCCCCACCAAAAATAAACAGACAAACACGCCGCGGGGGTGACTCGGTCTGTGTCTGCTGCAGGTGAAGAGCGTGGCCGGTGCTTCACGATCGAATACGTCATGCCCATGAACATCCAGATGACGTCTGAATCCACAGTCAATGTCCTGAGTAAGTGCTGCGGTGGGGTCTCGCTCTTCACGTCCTGCAATGCACGGAAGGGTCACTAGGAATCACCCCAAGAAATCCTCTTCGTGTCCTTGCCAAAGCCCCTAGCTCCTTGGCAGAGCTACCATGCAAGGATGCAGCTACATTTTCTACTATGTGGGTTACCCAAGGTGCTCCTAAGCTGTTGGGGACGTCCCCTTCCAACAGCAGGATGCTCACAGAGGACCTAAGCTGTACAATTTTCTGTCACTGGCTATTCAGCGCTGATGTTTATGGAAGTGTTTGGCTTTATAGTCTCCTCCCTGTAATTTGCAGCTGTATTTATTCCGTAGCAGTCAATTTTACACATTACACAGTGGGATGAACTGAGGATGGAGTGTCACAGCTCTCACGATGAATCCTGCAGTCATTTCCGATTTAATAAATAGAAGCGTTCAGCAAACAGTTTTGCAGCTAAGCTAGAGGAAAATGCAGGTTCCAATGGTTTTTTTCCTATATAACACTTCACATAGAAACCCTGAGAAATGCAAACGTTAGCAGACGTTTCCTCAGACGGAGTCACCTCCTTACTCAGCTCATTAGCAAAGAGGGGGACCCCTGCCAGGGCCGGGGGAGCGGTGCAGGGGCAGCCACATTGACCAGGGGTGAGGAAAGACACAACGTGGTCAGAGAGCAGCAGGGCTGGAGCCGTCCCACCCAGCCGAGCCCACTTCTCGTGCTGTGTGGGGAGGATTGACCTGTTCTCGCTTTCCTCTGCTCCTCTCCCGCCAGAGATGATCCGCTCTGCCACCCCCTTCCCCCTGGTCAGCCTCTTCTTCATGTTCATCGGCTTCATCCTGAGCAACATCGGCCACATTCGGCCTCACAGGACCATCCTCGCCTTCGTCTCGGGAATATTCTTCATCCTGTCGGGTGAGTTTCGCTAGCCAGGTTTTCTCCTGAAAATCCTCAGCATGGAGCACGTTTGCTTCTGTAGCTGCTGGTGCTCTCCTGACCCTCTGTGGTGGCTCCTCGTTGGAGTCATCACGCGTGGGGACTCCCAGCTTGGCCCTGCAGCCTACTCGGGCTTTGCAGGATGGAAAATCAGCTGGTGCAAAACTCATTTGTGGCAGTGGCGGGGAGATGTGGGGAAAAGCACCCACCACCCGTGCAGGAGCAGGTGCTGGGGGAGCCGGCGCTCCTCATGGTACGTCGGTCGCAGGAGAGATCTGAAACTTCAAAGTGCTCAGCCGGGATGTTTGTACATGAGACAAGTGAATGTTTTATTGATGGTATTGTGCCAGTGTTAAACAAATAGCTGTGACAGCTGAGCTTTGAAGCCAGCTCCCACCCGGTGCACAGGGACTTGCCTGAGCAGGTAACGGTTTGAGTGAAATAAGAGGAGTGCCCTGGGTGAGCGCAGGAGGAAAGCGGCCTCTTTCCCCAGTTATTTCAAGCACGCTTCCAGTTTTACATTTTCACCCACAAGTCAGATCTTAAAGGAAGGTGCTGCTTCAGCGGCTTCATCCCTGGCGCGTTTCCCACTGTCCTTCTCCTTGGTTTCTCCCCAGGTCTGTCGCTGGTGGTGGGGCTGGTCCTCTACATCTCCAGCATCAACGACGAGATGCTGAACAGGACCAAGGACTCAGAAACATTCTTCAATTACAAATATGGATGGTCATTTGCCTTCTCTGCCATCTCGTTCCTTCTCACGGAGGTACCCGGGAGCTGTCACATCCCTGTAACGAGTGTATCCCGTTCTCGGGCTGGGGGGAGCATCGAGGCTGTGAGCAGAAAGAGGACTCAGGTGGGGTTTAAGGGTAGGCTATGAGAGCAGATATATAGCATGGTGGGAGACATATGCAGTGGGGCCAGACCCCAAGCCTGGAGCGCTGATGGGGCATTTGATCACAATTTGATGCCGAGCGCAGATGCAGAGGAGGAGGCACGGTTGTGCTGCGTTATTTACTGCAGGAACCCGGGGCGCAGGGCAGTGAGGTGACTGTCCTCGGGAACCCTTGTGCATCACCAGCAGAGCAAAAAAAGCGATTTATACTTTTGTTCTGTTTTGTGGCGGTGGAGAAGGCAGCCGTCGCAGGGTGAGCGTCAGGCCGTGTCTCTCTCTCCTGCAGAGCGCCGGGGTGATGTCCGTTTACCTGTTCATGAAGCGATACACGGCCGAGGACATCTACCGACCTCACCCCGGCTTCTACCGTCCCCGACTGAGCAACTGCTCCGACTACTCGGGGCAGTTCTTGCACCCCGATGCGTGGGCGCGGGGACGCAGCCCTTCGGATATCTCCAGCGAGGCATCCCTGCAGATGAACAGTAACTACCCGGCTCTGCTCAAGTGCCCCGACTATGACCAGATGTCCTCGTCCCCATGCTGAGCCCCGCCACCCCTGCGCCCACTCCCACCCAAGCGCCAACGGTCACCGCGTCCTGACTCCGTTTGTCTTTTTTTTTTTTTTNTTCTCCTTTTTTTTTTTTTTTTTTTTTTTTTAGGCCACTCTTTCAGGGCAATTCTCTATTTATAGGAGCGTAAATATAACCAGAAAGATTGGTTATATAACCAATAATGTAACCTAGAGAATTGGGATATTTTCCTTTCTTTTTTTTTTTTTTATTCTTCCCTGCATAACTAAAAATCTCTCCAAAGTTCTCTTCTTTTAGCTCATCCTGCTGAGCAAACAGCAGTTCTGCCTTGGGGATAAATCCAGGGCTGGACTCGAGAGCAGAAAAGGAAAATAGAGTAGAACCAAGGCGGGGGGGGGGAAGTGTATTTTTTGGTTTAGGTAGGCTGCAAAAGTTTGTGCATTTAACTGTATCATTTAATTATAGATTTACTTGCCTAAGCGCCAGCGGGCGTAAAGGATTTGTGTAAATTTCCAAGAAATAGCCATCATTAGAAAAACATAAACTTTGTCTTGATTCAGTACTCACTGATTGGTATCGCTTGTTGCTGGATATCACTTTTAACCAGGCTGTGATGGGAAACAGCCATCTCTCTCGCCTGTACCTCAGCAGGCTTAGCCACAAGCAGGTGGTTGTTTCTCTACGGCCACTTGCAAACTGTTGCTTAAATATCCCGTGTTAGGCTGGAGGCACTACTGCCCGGGGTGTCGGGGCTGTTGGGGTGGCTCAGCACCCAAATTTCCTCCGCCATCCCATAGACTGGAGGTCTGAAGAGACCGGGAGAATTTCAGTGCAGCATTGAGTGGAACACTACCAAAACCTTTCCCATAGGAAACATTAGGTGCAGGATTTAGGGGAAATGACAGCCAGGAGTGCAAGTTATTTCGGTGAAAGGCAAGATCCCAAATCTCGGCGTAAAGTGACATAGCTGAAAGGAATGGCACGAGTCCACCGTAGCAAAGTAGTTGGCTTACATTTCATTTTTTGCAGAACACGGTATTTTAGCTGCTCTTCTTGTGTGTGCATGAACCTTATTTTGAGGTTTTAAGTTTTAAAATTTCGTATGCTGCTTTGGCGTTTTGGTCTTAGAAGACTTGACAGCTGCCAGGCTGAGAGCATTGCTCTGATTGAAAGCGAAGGGCCAGGAAGGAAAAGGCCGCGCTCCCTCGTGCGCTGCTGCGCAAGCCGTCAGCCTGTCACCTCGCGGGAGAAAGACCTTTGTCCAAACTTTATTTCCATTCTTGTTATTTTAAACCTTTCTGAAAATTTCCTTTCTGCAAAACAAAACCCTCCAGGGATTCTTGGTATATATATTTGAGCTTGTTTTGTCTTACTGTAATTAAAACAAACCGAATATACGCACTTTTAACCTCATTTGTAACATACCGTGAAATGACTGTCGCACCTCTTTGTTATTATTTATTTATTAATTATTTATAAACTACTCCAAAGTAGGGTCCAAGTCCTGGCTCAGCACCACTATTTGCATCGATTCTGACGCCCATCCCATGGGACCTCATGGCAGACGTATATCCAGCCAACTCCTGAACAGGATTAGTTCCTCTCCCTACCCTTCAGATAAGCAATAACGCATGTCTAGTGTCTGTCTAGCGTCACTGGCTCCTAATTTGCTAAGTTTTAAAACCAGGGCATCTTTTTGTAGACACAGTTGTATTTACCTTTAGTTTTTATATTACCTTCAAGCATCTGTTTTCTCATTTTAAAACCCAGTTTTTGTAAGCGCTACCTGACAGGTTTGCTGCTCGGAAGGTTCAAGCATTAAAGTACAACCCAGCCCCACCACCCAGCACCAAGCTTGCTGGTCCTCATCTTTTCACCCCATGCAGATGAACCCTCAGTTTTCCACTGGGATCTCTATGTTCGGGGTGAATTAGGCTCCAAGAAAGTGCTGGAGTTCACAAGTGATGATCTTGTATTTCCCAGAGCCCGATCTAGTTTGCTGGGCTTGATGTTAGCGGTTTCTGGTGGCTCAAAGACAGTTGCCTTTGCATCTTCCCCTTGATGGATCCTTTATATTCTCAGCCCTTCTTGGAAGGGAGACCTTCGGGATCACCAAAATCGTTGAAGCTCAGAGGCGCGAGGGCTGTCCCACACGGCCCCGTTCCTCCACACTGGGGAGTCGTTTAGTGTGGTTAATCCTGTGCAGCACCGTGAGACATCCCTGTCCCCGAGTGGAATTTTCCTTTGTACTCATTAAATACAGAATTATTCATTTTATAAATTAAAGTGTCTGCCTACAGAAGCAGAAGACGTGAAAAAAAAACTTCACGCCTTCCTCAAGGCCCCAGAAGGTTTAGCAGAGTCTAGGGGCGAATTAGAAAAGTAATTATTTTAATTCATTGGGGAGATTGTCATCATGTGGCTGCATTTGTGAGCCCGGGAGTTCACACGTTCACCCAGTGAGCACAAGCCCTTCGTAAGTGCAGGACTGCCGGAAGAAATCTGTCAAAATAACTGTTTGCTGTTGCTTCGGTAAATGCTGGTTTTGGGCAGGAAAATGTCGTGCACAACAGTGGTTGTGCTGCCAGGTGGCATTGCTGTCCCTCTAACAGCACCCACCATGGCAGCAGCTCTTGGCGTGGAAGGCTATGGGTCTCTAAACACAAGTATCACACCTTCGTTGACTGTGGAGAAACTTCTCCAGAGCCTCCGAGGCATGGAGACACGAGTGTGGCATGGGTGAGGTGGTGGGGCGAGCCTCCCTGTGAGGTCCTTCTCCCCCGAGCATCACCCCGTGGCTGATGTTCTCCACAGCAATAAATGCTCAGTAACTAACGGTAGTACGCCCTTAGGACACCTACTCATTCAAACACCTCTCCTAGTCCTCTGGCATGGTTCCACCCCACCTTAATTGCTGTTACGCCGCATCCGTCGCTCCCTGAGTAACGCTGCTCCGTTGCCTCCTTTGGTCTCTCTCCCACCCCTATTGCAGTGCCAGCCTCGCACTGCGTCCTTTGTGTGTCTGTCGCTTGGATTGCAATAAATGAAAAGTGGAGCTTAAGGATAAAGGAAATTTTAGTCTAAAGTAAACTAAACCTAAAACAATTAAATCAGAGGTTTAACCCCTACAAGACTGAAGTCCTTAGACTCGCCACCTCCGTGATGGGACAAGTCAAGCCGCTCACGGGCCCGTAGGAAGGTAATTGCTCGTCTGACGCTTCTCAGAAAATTGTTTGCACTTAGAAGCAAAAAAATCTCGTTTTGCATGAATGACTAATTGGTGTCAGACCCTTCGCGCAGGCTGCTCTGTCTGCTTGACTACAGCGTGAGAGCAAATTGCCGAGATTAAGGGTTAAATAAAAACCCGGCGCTGCCTGATCCACGCACGGCTGGCTGCTCCCCGGGGCTGCTCGGGGCTGCAGTGGGCTGAAGCTTTTTCTTTCCCTGCCATCGGCCTCCCACGCGGCGCACACATCCCTCCCGCAGCCCCGGTGCCATATGGAGTTCGCGGCACTGGAGGGATGGATGGTAACTGAAGAAACTGCACGTGGGTGGGAGGCCCGCACAGCTCGGGGGAGGCTGATCGGGAAGACAGGCGCGCTGAGACCTTCTCGGGGAACACCTGGGAGCCACCCTTCCCCTCTGTGTTTGGGGGTTTTTTAAATTAAATGCCCAGGGAGGCATTTTTTTGGCCCATATCCCCTGGGACATGAAAGCTCCTCTCTGCCAGCATCTCCCCTCCCACCCTGAGGACATGCTCTCCTCGTTGCACCCTTCCATCACATCATTCCCACGTCCCCAGGTGTGATGGGGCCTCAGTGGGAACAGACTCCATTTGCCCATTGGTCAGGAATGTCCTGAAAACCCTTATTGAATCATGAAGTATGGATGCAAGAGGTTCATTAGAGACCAATCATGAGCAGTAATTAAGTAGCCAGGAATAATGAGGCTGTGCTGGGTCACGTTCTCCCTCAGTTGTTGCTGGAGCAGCTCATGGCTCCAGAGCTCTTTCTTGCACAGTGGAAAAAAATCTCTCTCTATATAAAAATCTACATATAAGTATAGCTGAAACGGCCCTCAGTGCTGCTCCCCGTGCACCTATGTTGGTAGCGGACACAAGGAGCCACCAGGAAGGTTAAGGTGAGACAAGAACCCTTGCCGGGCAGTAACCCCCTCCCGGCAGGGATGCAGACCAAGAGCACTGCTGAGCTGTTTCGGCTGCTGGTGGAGCTGCTGCTGTGGTGAGGTGAGATTTGGGCAGGTGTTTTGGGGCAACCTGGTCCTGCTTTTGCCCAGGAGGATGGCACGGAGCTGCTGCTCGGGTGGGCGGGGGGAGAGCAAATCCCTACAGCTGGGGAAGCCCCAGATGAACCTTGCTGTTGCCTCCTCTGGACACGGGGCTGAAGACCTGTGCCCTTTCATCAGCTTTCATGAGCAGACAAAACCCAAAGGCATTTTATTAGGGTGGGTTTCAGCCACATATCACCGTGGCTGGGTAAAGAGCTGACTCAGGCACAGTGAAGGCAGTTTGGAGGTTCCTAGCACATGGTGCTCTGCTCACAAGTCCTCGTGTTGCATTATTAATACTATTTGTCAGGGTTGTGTGTTCAATTTCCCCAATGTGAGTTAGCCCCATGGGCTATTCAAGATGTGCTGAGAAATTAAATAGTCTTATTCCTCCCTGCTGGTAGCTCGTTAGCTGTGCAGAACTGGCATGTCCACGGTGGGGATGCTGTGTGAACAGGCAAAGTATTCACCCAAGTAAATACTCCTCCACTAATGACAAGTAGCTGAGAGATATTTATTTTCTTCTTCTTCTTCCTTCTTTATGAGATTATGTATTTACTTCCAATTTTTTTTCCCACCCCACAAGATTGACATTCAAACCTAACTAGAAAAAACAGCATTTTCCCTCCTCACTTTTCTCATCCAGTTTTAGGGCCTCTTGGTGGGGTCATCTTCACCTTGCTGCAGCATCCCTTGCTGCCTGGGTCAGGTTGCTCTGCCATCTCTCGCTCCCTGAGATCCACATCAGCTCTTTAACTTTTATTTCTGCAAATTGGCCGCACCACAGCTGTCCTGTACACATCAAAGCTGGGACTCCTGGGGTGGGGAGCAGGGTACCCCCAGCACCCCGGCTGCTCAGCGGGTGCACCCCACATGCCCTGCCATGGCTGGGGTGCTCAGCTGACCTTTTCTCCCTGCACCATCGGTTTCTGTCTATCGCTATTGTGTAGATACAAAATTGTAACCTGTTCCCATGGATACAGCAGATTATAGAAAGGGAAGAGCTGCCTCTTTGCTTTATCTTCATGCACGTTTTATATACCTTAGATTTTGGATGATGATGATGACCTCTGCGGGCAGTGGTTATAACGGGCAGGCCACGGCTGCAGCGATCACCCCGTGTATCTCTAATTGCAAACCAGCCCCCTGCATGTAACCCTTGAAGGAAAGGAGAGGTGGCTCTGGATGATGTGGGACTGCCCATCGTCTGCCCTGCGGCTGCAAAATATGCGATCAGCAAAATATGTGCCACTGGTTTCGGTGACAGGCACTGCAGTGCTGAGTACTCTGATAAGCTGTGCCCACCACGTCCCTGCGGGTGACACAAGGAAGGTCTTTAGCCCATCAGTCACGCTGGCTCGTGTCACAGATGAATCCAGTGAAAATAGGGATGAAGAGGAGACGACGCTGTCAGCGTTGCTGTCCTGCAGCCTGGTGCCCATCGCTGCAGGAGCTGCGGTCGGTGTGCGGCACCGCTGTGCCAGCATCCTCCCTGTTCTCACACCACTTCAGCTTTGAGCCTCTGGCCAATTCAGTCTCCAGGAGGGGAAAGACTTTTTTTACATTACTACAATCTGCAATGCAGAACAGCGGTATTTCAACCAAAAGATTAGCCCCACTCGACTGTGTTGCCAGGCTCCTGTCCCAAGGGCTGTATTTGGGGAATACATTGACTCTAACTGGATGTTTTCAAGCCCTGAGCAGTTTGTACCGTGGTGTTCTGCAAGCTGTGTCCAGCATTTTTAATCAAACCATCTCAGAAATCCCTCAGCCTCACCCCGTCTCCATTTCCAGTGAAATGAGAAGTATTTGCACACAAATTGTGATTAATGTGCCTTGAAAATATGCAGCGCCAGCATCCAAGGTTATTCCCCAATAAGCCATCAATTTTGTCATCGGCTCCTGATAAATCTTCTGGCCGTGATGAGACGCAGCTGCTTTTAATCTTTAATGTTAGGGCAGTGCGACTTCATTTTTCTAAGAGGAAAAACCCCGTGTGAGTGGGGTGCAGAGGCGGCATTTGATAACTTGGCCCTGTTCAGGTTTGCAGCTGCTTCGACGGAGGCTGATGCAGCTCAAAGGGCTGCGTGAGCAGTGCGTTTGGGTTCCGTTTAAATCGCTCGGTTTGGAACAAAGTCCCTATTACCTGAATTAGTCCCAACTACCATCAAGCACCTGTAAATCTGCGTGTAGACAAATCCCCAGACCTGAGCTTCAGCTCTCCATTGCTAATCAACGAAGTGCGTAGGCACATGTTGAAATCCCTTGGACTCCAACAGGATCCGTAGCGGAGCCAAAATTAAGCCCAAGCGAAGCTCTGCTGAACAAGAGCTGCCTTCACGGGCATGTTTAAAAGCACCTGGTAGTGGGCTGGAAGGCACAAAAGAGGAGATAGTAAAGAGACGTGACCATAAATTTCTTATTTTCCCATAGCGATAGCATCTTTAATGAGGTGTGTGTTCACGAAAATATAACCCTGAGGTGCTCGCATCTGCCTGGCATCTTGACACACGCCGGCTTCCCACTGCAACTTCATGGGGAAAATCTGCCGAGAAAGCTGAAAGGTGTTATTTAATTAATAACAGCTCATTTGAATAAGTACCGAAATGTCACCCAGCTTCTCCGGAGGTGAGCGTGGCGATTTCACCTCCCTGGGGAAACGGGAGGTTTCTGAAGGCAGGGGACACGATCAGCGTCACGCACACGGGCAAGGAGCAGCCGTCTCTTAAGTCTCAGCGCGCTGTCATGTCAGCGCAGGTCAGATCCTGCTCATTTCTTTGTATTTAATAAGTAAATCTATGGTATTTAGAGTTAGCATAACTGAGTGTTGTGGGGGCCTTAACGATGGGTTAATCTGTCTCCAGCTCGGCTCATCAAAGGCTGCCGTGAGGGGATAAATGAGGCGTCCCATGGCACTTGCCGAGGCTGCACAGTGCCCAGCCAACATCTTACGCTGAAATAACACGGCTTTTAAAGCTGCCTTGCTTCAACACTAGACAGGTTCGAATATCTGAGTGAAAGCTCTTATTTACCCTTGAAAAGCAAATTGTGTTTTATTTTAGCAGGAATTACAGGGTCTGTTTCCTGAGAGAGCATCCCCAGTTCCTGCTGTGCTTAACGAACTTCGGAATGACCCGTGTTTGTCCAGGACAATAGGATTATATATTATTTAGTATTATTATTCATAATTTAGATAAACAGAGAAGGTCTCTCTAGCAGTGCAGAACACATACATATAAAATCCCCGTCAAATTATTTATTTCCATATAAATTATGTACTGTCAAAACTGCTCTACTGATCTGAAGGTTAAAGGCTTCATCACGGAAATGTGGCAGCTCCCCGTCATTTCAACCAGAACGTGATTATTTACAGAAAAAAGCATCCTGGTGGTTGTGGATTTCCTATTGATCTGCTTCAGCAGCTCGCTCTGACTTGGAACAGCTGAAATAAATGAAATAAAAATGCAAACCTACAGTCGTTTTATCCTCCCATAAAAAGTAGGTCATATCCCCAATCGAGCCGTATTTTATTCATGTAAGTACATTTTGACAATTAAAAATGCAACAAAAACTACCTTCACGACAACAGAGCTGAGCCTGGTGAAACTGGGTTAGGGCTGATGGCCGGGCTTCCTCGGGGCGAAGCCTCGCTGCCTACAGGCAGGTCCCTCGCTCCTCCGCCGTGGGCACGGGGCCCCGAGCCACCCGTGCGGCAGCAGGAAAGGAGGGCGAAGCAGGAGAGGAGTGAAAGCACTTAAAGCTCTCCAGATTGAGCTCCATATAGGAATAATTATGGCTGCTATTTTAAGAAGTTGTTTAATAACGTTAAACTGATGACAGCCCGAGATTGTAACACTGCCACCTCCACACTCCTGGGGGCTTTTTCTTTTCTCCCCCCCCTCAACAGCTCTGATATATTTGCATTTTCCCAAGCCTGTGTTACCAATTATCATCTCCAAAGGCTCTTGAGCAAGCTGGCAACCGCTTTGCACGAGGGGAGAAGACAAGGCACTGGAGCACAAGAGCAAAGCCATTAGCCCCTCTCCTGGCGCGCACCTCGAGCGCGTGTGAGTGTGTTCAGCAGCAACAGTCACACTTTCACCCGGTCCAGTACAATATTTTGGGGCAAATCAGAGCTGTTTACACTGAGGCTGAGATGTCACCCCACAGGTACCACCCCATGCAGTGACCCATGGAGTGCATGGGGCTGCAGCCCGCAGGAAAACATGCCTCTGCGGTAATCCGTGGTTTGACGGTCTCAGTTTCCCTATTTATGAAACAAAAACTATATTCTTGATTGGCACGTTGGTACTTTGGGAACTTTGGATGAAACGCGTTGCCCTTAGTATGCATACAGATGATTAATAATGTTTTTTCTGGAGGTTTAATGTTTCGCTTGCACTGCATGGTGATTAGCACTGAGCTCTTCTTGGCAGGATGCTCCCTCCCCGGTGCGGGGCTGAGCGTTACCACTGCAACAGAAATTGGAGCTGCTTATAGAAACTGCCATAAGAGGGATGTCAGGGCTGTCCTAGGGACCTGCACCGCTGAAAAACGAGGAGCCTGAAACAGAGACAGAAGGAAAAAATGAGCTAGAAAGAATGGGGCTTTCTACCACATTTTCCTATTTGTCTGGCGCTTCATTTGTAATACAAGGAAAAAAAAAATGCGGTTAGGTCCGGCTGGCCCTTGTTTGAGAAGGAAGGTGGGAAGGTGATGCCCTGAAGCTCCCAAAGATGGGTGTGCAGGAGGATTTCACAGCTCCAAGCCCAGCCTGAGCTGCACCAAGGCTGGGCTCTGGCCAGCGCTTCCTCTGCAGCCATCTGGGGGTCATTAACGGGGGAGAAGAAACTCTTTATTTCCTCTCTTTGACCAGGTCTGCCCTTGTCCCAGGTGATGCCATTCAGCTGGTGTTTTTGTTTGGTTGGTTATTTCTTGCTGTTGTGTTGGGGGTAGAGTTGTCCTTTCCATGCACAACATCCTTCTCCAGCCGGCGAGGGACCGCTGTCTTTCCTGTCCGTGCTGGAGCTGCACAAGAAAGAAGAGGTTAGGAAGATTAAAATGCAGTTTAAAGTCCTGTGAAAAGAGACCGGTCAACCTGACCTATTTGCTTAAGGGTCTTGGGGTTTTGTTTGGTTGGGTTTTTTAAGATGTCAGGAAAGGTGCTTGAAAATAAATTAGGTTTCATTTAGCTCAGAGTAACAATTAAAACTTGGAATAGTCAGGGCCTGTTTAGGCAAATCAATTAAAAGATTGGCACGTAAATGATGTGTGCCTTTGTCTTTCGCTGCCCTAGTCAGGCTGGGGGACCTTCAGACTGGGACGTTTGAAGGTGAGGCCATTAATCCAATGCGTATTTCCACCAGCTGACCCTGTAACTGTCCTTTATGACCTTCTGGCTGGTCTCTAACCCGCGATATTGTGGGCTTCTCCCTGAGGAGGTTTTCTCCATCACCGCCTCTTCCAGCCTATTTCATTTAAAGCAATCCCATTCTGCACCTCCATATTCACCCCCAGGAGTTTGAAGGAGCAGGCACATCTCTCCGCCCGCCGGTAGCGCTTGAAGGCATCTGCACATCCCACCCCAGGGGCGATGACTTTCCAACAGGGGGGTGAACCCATGGGATGGGTGCGAGGGTAATTCCAGTGAAGTAGAGGGGATTGAGAAACCCTTAGGAAGTACGGTCCCTATTTCATACTCCCTCAGTGATGGAGTTAACATTTTTCACAATTTACAATGAAACTGAGACAAAGCACCAGCTATTTAAAACATCACAGAGATGTTAGGGAGACCACGGGTCGCAGCACAGAAGACATCGGATACAAAAGGACCCTTCAGTCTGGTGGATGAAGACACTGCGGGGCTGGAGGAGGCTGGAATGGGACAAAATTCAACCAAAACTTGCAACTGTTAAAGAGAAGCTCCTGGTCTCAGCATCGGCCCTGCAGCAGCGCTGGCGTTAAGGCTCTCGGGCTGCTCACCATGTCCTGGGCACACGGTGAGGCTCGGCAGCAGGCATGGGAAGACCGGCGGCTTCTGCGGCATCCCAGCTGCAGCGCTCACCACATCAAGTATTCACGATCCAAATGGATGCACGGCAGGTTGCACTCTTGACAGCCAGCATCAGATCTGCACCGGCTGCGTGTGCTCATCAGGAGGGACCTGGGGGGACCTTCACTAACAAGGCTGAGGGAAGCCCCATGGATCGAAATATTTAAGAATAGCCAGGACGGTTCCCTAGTAACTACCCCAAGGAGACTCGTCCTGCACTGGCAGCTCTATACGTGCTCACATCCACGGTGCGGGAGAGCAGCGTCCTAAAAGCAGCTCAGCAGCTCTAAATGGCGATGGGCAACACTCGTTGAACCATTTGCAGTGCGGGTATCGGACAGGGCCGTGTGACAGCACCCGGCATCACTAAACCACCACTGGGACCTCCCTCCCCTAACACCCCAAAGGATTTCTTGCTCCAGACAGGTTCTGTGCAGGGAGCTACAGCGAAAGCTGGGATAAAACCCGTTTCTCCTCCAGATTCAGGGCACAAGGTCTCCTGTCCGACCCTGCCCAACGTATCTCGCTGCCAGGGGCATGGACAAAACAGGGTCCCAGCACGATCCCCATGCTCCCTGCCCCTTTACGCCACTTCTCAGCACTGAAAATTCATGACATTTGTTTTTTCCCTTGCAAACTGCACCAGGGTACCTGGATGCCAAGTGCCCCACTGAGAGGTGCTGTCACCACTGGGACGAGGGGAAAGGCACATCCAAGGCAGCAGCCCTGCCTGGCACTGGTGTGAGTAACGCTTTTGCAAGCCCCAGCACTTGCGTTTGGCCCAGGCGGGGATTGATAATTAAATACCAGCCCCAGGAGAATCCCACCCGTTCTTCCTTCATGAAAGACACAACAGGTTGTAAAGTTCACCATTAATCCCAGAGACAGAAAAGCTGAAAAGCAGAGGATTTAAAACGTGGTTCTCTACGAACACTTTCATCATCTTTTTTTTTTTTTTTTGAGTTAAAAACATTTGCAGAATGAGCGTGTGGAGCAGTTTCCACCCTGAACTGCTCATCGTTGGGATGTTGAAACGCTGTGTTAGAGACTTTTTAACCTTTCCGCCACTCCCTTAGGAGAAAATGGCTCTTTCGGGGGGTGGGACGGTGGCCGGGGGCCGCTCCCCGGCAGCAGCCCCGCAGCCCCCGCCGCTTGTTTCGCAGCACCCTCTCCTGCTCCTACGGCGAAACAGCAGCCCGGGAAGGCGGGGAGCATAGCCCAGGAATTGCTTTTTCCATCCCCAGTGATGCTGTAAAGGCTCCTCGGTGACGCTGAGCCCCGTTGTTAACTCCTGGGGACACAGGGTACTGAAAAAGCCACTGAAACTCCTTCGGGAGAGGTAACGGTGGGGCTGTCCTCCAGAAATTGTGCTCCTCCTGTAAAAAGTGCTTTGTTCAAATAGTAAATGCAGAGTTCAAAGTCCTCACTCAGATGTAACTCCCACAGACTATCGGGATTTTGCCAGAGAAAAAATATTTAAAAAAAAAAAACAAAGACTGGGGTAGGCTCAGCTAAAAAAAAGGTATTTATAATACTGTTTCAGAGCAGAAAGGAATTAACCCATTTAGCATCAGGGAAACCTGCTTCCCACAGTGGCACAGGAGTGTGCGGCTGGAGCAATTAACAGGGGCAAAGAAGCGTAAAGTCACTCGGCTGGTGACAAAAAGTGCTGCTCTGGGACCAAGCAGGGACCGAAGAGGAGTTAGTCCCATCACCACCCTTGCAGTGCATCTGCTTCGGTCCTGAGCTGCCACAGTCACGGTGCAACCTCTGGCAGATGCTCTCGCTCCGATCTAAACCAACCACATTGCTGAATCAGCAGAAAACCTGGGGCTACCGGAGGGATGTGAAAAATTTTGTTAGGGAAACTAAAACTTTCACAAGTAGTGAAATAACAACCAGAGCCTGGTTTCTGATGGACCTGTGGCTTGTGGTGGATTCTCTGATGTCTAGTGGAGATGCATTCCCGCAGCAATCCTTCCCCTGGAGGGGCATTAGCATCCTCATCTTCTTCCACCCAGCTGTTTGCAGTGACTTTGTAGCACCCTGCTGTTGTTCCAGCCTGTATCCTACATCAAACTGAAGCAGCTCGAAGGTTCAAAAGGTGTGGAGAGAGACTGGCAGGTCAACGGTCATGCAAAGTTACGGGTACACAAACATGCACAGAGTCAGCATTCATGACCACATGAACCACATTTTCTTAGGAAGGAAGGGTTGGGGAAAAAAAAGCTGAAAGTTTTACAAATTCTTAGCAGACAGGGAAAATGCTGTGAATGGGAATACAACATGACAGGGTTTTAGGGCAGAATGAAGGACCTCTGAAGTGCCACTTGAGTAGTACCATGACGGGGGGAAATGCAGCACCTGCGAGCAGGGAAAGCCGAACAAGAGTGGGTTTGGAAAAAGGAAGCAGAAAGCACAGAAGCAAAGGAGCCACTTAAACCAGCATGGAGGAGCCGGAGGGAATGGGGAGACCCCCCAGTCCTGTGCTGGTGTGGCAGAAAAGAGGAATCAGGAACTTTCTGGAAAAGAGAGGGAAAAAATGTAGCAGCAAATATCCAGGTAAAAGCGTTCCTGTAACCCTGAGAACCCACTGCAGGGGTGGTCTCACCGCCTCCAGCCCACCTGCCCCACACACCGTGGAGGGCATCTTGGCGCTGAAGAATTGATTTTGTGCTGTATTTTCCACTCCTCGGTGGCTCCGAGCGCCGGGTCTGGCAGGAACCCTGGCTGACATACTGACTGCAGGTGTCAGGCTCCGGTTGCCAGATGCTGTCACACGCGATTACTGAAGACTGCAGCGTACCCGGACTTTCTGCTCTGCAGAAATGCTGCTTTTATGCCATTCAAGAGGAAGGTACCACACTCCTGCCTTTGCTTGGACATTGAGGATACTCAGTGTTTATATTGTTGGATATGGGAGAGCAGAATGGGAGCAAATGCCCCAAAGGTGAAAGAGCCCACCACGGGGAATATCCTGCCCTTCTCTGGGTCCATAGCTCCAGGACAGGAGCTTTATCATACAATAATGGAGCAGTTTTCATTCTGGCAAAAGAGATGTGTCAATAAACACCTCTTTGGTGCGATTTCTGGCAGCTGAACTTTGATTTGCATGGCCTCTGCAACTACCTCGGGGATACAGCTACACATAACGCATGGATTTTTGCTGATAAGAATTGAATGCCTCAGTGTGGACAGAGTTGACCCTTAGTAAATACTGCCCTAATCAAAGCTGCCTTGCATCAGCCGGGCTGCAACACCGGGCAGCTAAAGGTGGGCTGCTCCTGCTTAAACGTGGGCAGCCTGGGACAGGGGGATCAAGGGAAACAACCTGACCAAGTTATCTGACAAAGGCTGGAGGAGGGGAGATGGGACAGAAAATGTCCATCGTGTACAAGGGCTGGGCGAGAGCATCCTCCTGCATCCCACAGCATCTCGCTGAGGACCAGAGCGTAGCAGGGAGAGAGCTCAAAAAATTCCTTATCAACTAAGGATGTGCAAAGACCAAGAATCCCCCCGAGTCTTCCTGTTATTATTTTGAAAAGAAAACAAATGAAAATGTTTTTTTATTATTAAAAGAACCTATCTCGGGAAGCTGAAGACCTCCTCAATATCTGCTTGCATTATTAAAGGGAATGAATCATTAAATGCACCTCGAGATGCAGTCATAGGTATCAGGATAAATCAATCCCCATAAACGAGAAGCATCAGCTGTGGGTCTTATTTGCAACTCCTCTTCAGAGCAATTTCGAGGTATGCAGGCCCCTGCTCCAGGAGGGCACCTGGCTCTTTTAATATTAATAACCCCGCGCAGCGCTGAGCAGCACACAGATCGCAGGCTGCGGGGAAAGCTGCTGCTTTCTGTACAAAACCCATCGTCCATGGAGGAGCCAGGGCTGGCTTTGGGAGGAACACAGCGCTCTCGCTTTGTAACGGTGCTAAAGGAAAAAACCAAGCCTCAACTCTCAGCAAGAAGACACATTAGCATGACAGATGGCTTGCAGAAAAAGAAAAACTATCTCGGGTTTTGAGATTTGTGCTGACTGACTATTCCAATTAGCATCTGTACAGACTAATTGAGGAGCATTGAGAGTACCAACCCAATTTGCCGCCATTGTCGAGCAGTCATTGTTCTTGATTATTTTTCTCAATTATCCCTTCAGTCACAAGTCTGGGGACAGAGAAAATGACACTTTGGGTTTTGCCTTCCTGTGCCCGTATCCGGTCTCCCCGCTCCCCTCCCAGGAGGGCACGCGGAGCCGTGCTGAGCAGCTTTTGGGGTTGCGGCTCGCATCCCATCGGCAAAGGTAAGGCAGCTTTCCTGGGTAGCCGAGGTTATCCCTGCCTGGTTAAGCAAGTCCATCACGAAGCAAACATTGTGATTCATCAATACAGCTAAAGGCAACCGAGGTTTTAGCCATACGGCCGTGTGCAGCTGTCATTTTGCATTGCCATAATGCAAAACCAGCCTGGGCTTTCTCTGGAAGGAAATTCCTATCACCATCGAATGTACCTGCGGGAAGTGCCTCTCGGCACATGTGCTGGAAGCCACAGCCCTGGCACCCATCCTTTATCTGTCCCCTTCTGTTCGTAAATTAGCCCTGAAATGCAAGTGCTTTTTCTGCCTACCATGTTCATGTGCTGTGGCTGCGCCCCAGGCTCGGGCGCAGGGCATGTGGGAGCCAGAAACCTGCACCTGACTGCGAAATTCCTCCCACTGATCCCCACCTACCAGACCTGGCCAAAGAAAAATGGGAAAATGCTCTTCCATGGGAGTTATATCCTTTCAGGAACAGAAGGTGGCAGACGAGTTTGCTCTGAATGCCTGGCACAAGTAGCTGTGATATTACTCAAAAGTTTAAAAGCATTTAATGTCTCGGTGCAGAGCGTGGTGGCGGTGCACCCGCCCCGAGCCCCGGGCAGCAGCCCCGCAGCGAGTGATGAGCTCTCGGGTTTATGGGTGCTCGGCACGGGGTCTGGATGGCAGTGCTGGAAAGACAGAACCTTTCCCGTGGATGTGCTCACCTTGGAAACAGGCCTGAGTTAAACTCCGTGAATTTCTGTTGTAAAAAGAAGATATTTGCTATTTGTTAGCTTTTGGTGTTTAAGCTACAGGCACAGCAAAGAACTGGGCAAATCAGGACATAGTAAAAGCTTTCAATTTATGTCATTTTTTTCTCAGTCATTGCTGGTTTTTTGTAAAGTGCTCATGTAGACAACACCTAATACACATCTGAGAACAGTGATGGAACTAATCCTGACACGGTCCATGCAAGAGGCAGCGCTCCAACGCAGGCAGAAGGAAACTGCATTGGTTTTTTGGTTTGTTTTTTTTTTCAATGCATCTGTGCAGAACAGTAATTTTTCCCAGCGCAGAAAAGGAGAAGACATCGCTTCCCTACAGCCTGCGTCCGCACAGCTTTGCCCCATGGGCCGCTGCAGGCTGTGCTCAGGGCTGCCCGGGTGTCGTGGTTTAACCCCAGTTGGCAACCAAGCACCACACAGCCCTGGCTCACCCTCCCCCTGCCCCGGTGGGATGGGGGAGAGAATCGGGGGGAAAAAAAGTAAAACCCATGGGTTGAGAGAAAGGCAGTTTAATAGGACAGCAGAGGCAGAGAAAATAATAATAATAATAATAATAATGATGATGATGGTGATGATGATGATGATGATGATAAAAGAATATACAAAGCAAGTGATGCACAATGCAACCGCTCACCACCCACTGACCGATGCCCAGCCCGTCCCCAAGCAGCGATCGCTGCTCCCAGGCCAACTCCCCCAGTTTATATACTGAGCACCCAGTTTCTATACTGAGCATGCATCATATGGTATGGAATAGCCCTGTGGTCAGTTGGGGTCAGCTGTCCTGGCTGTGCCCCCTCCCAGCTTCTTGTGCACCTGGCAGGGCATGGGAAGCTGAAAACTCCTTGACTGGTGCAAGCACTGCTCAGCAACAACTAAACCATCAGTGTGTTATCAGCATTATTCTTATACTAAACCCAAAACACAGCACTAGGCCAGCTACTAGGAAGAAAATTAACTCTATCCCAGCTGAAACCAGGACAACAGGCCAGGCACTGCCGCCAGCAGTGGGTCTCATTAGCAAGAAAGGGCAAAGCACAGGCAGCACAGGCAGCACAGGTAGCACAGGCAGCACAGGCAGGTGCCTCTGCCTGCTGTGTCCTCCCAGCCCCGTTCAAAGCTCTGAGCTGGTCCATGCCGAGGGCTGCCAGCCTCGCCTCCTGTGGTCCCCCGGGTTTGCTGTCAGGCTCCAGTGGGTTTTGGCCCTTTAATTTGTGCTGAAGAGGTGGGAGGCGGCAGGGCTATAAAAGGTCTGCAGAGATCAGTGAGGGACCTGGGAAGGTTTCTGCTCTGGCCAGGCAGGGTGTAGCGGTCCTGCCTTGCTGGGTGGAGGAGGGCACCAGCCCAGGTAAGAGCCCTCCTCTCTGCTCTAGCACTGGTGCTCCTTCAGCTCAAATTTATCTCCTCTTATTCTGAAACCTGATTTTCTCAGGAGCCTCTGCAGGCATCAGCAGAGGTCTCTTGCTGTCCTCAGCCCACTGGAGAACCTGCTGGGGCTGCAGTTTGGGCCACCACAGGTGAGCTTCTTGCCCAGGAAAAAAAAAAAGGTTAAACTGGGGCCAGCAAACCCTGTGTCTCGTGGTCCCAGCTGCTGCGAGGTCCAGGCTTGTTGGGGCAGCTGGGGACCTCTGTGCTGGGCTGTGTCATGGGTCCGATGGGAGGGAAGAGGGTTTGTGGATGCGAAGGGCTTTAAGTGAAGTGGAAGCTGCTTTCTGGTAGCTTGAAAAACCATATTTTTATGTTCCTGTCTTCACGAAAAAAGCTCTCCTGATGTGTATGTCTAGACCATGTGTGGATGAAAATGAGAGATGCTGCCCCCTAAGCAGAAGCAGGGTGGGGGAGATGGGCCAGAGAAAATAATTATGGTCCTGGTGAGGAATACTTTGATTAAAAATATTAATGAGTTCCTCCAACTCTCAGCCAGAGAATACTGTAATCAGGTGGTAAACCCCTGAGTGGATAAACCCCACTGCTAATTCCTCCATCCATCTGCCACCGCAGCAAAGCTCGTGTTACGGCTGGGATTTTCAGTTCTCACCTAATCATCAGGCTGCAGCTTGATGTTGCTCATCACCCATTAATGGTAGCTTTAACAAGAAAAGATGGTTAAAAAATTGATGTCCCAAGAAGTTAATTCCCTAGCTTCAGAAAAGTCTCTTCAGACTTTACCTATGGAGGGGGCTGTTTCTTCACCTCTGCTCTGTGGCAGGGCTAAACTGCCCGTCATTCACTGAAAAATCGTATCTGGGGGCAAATGCAATTTTCAGGAAGGTTTGGCTCCAGCTGCCGTCTCCCAGAACTGGGAATTTCATGCTCCCAGGTGATGACGGAAAACTCTGGTTGTGCTTTCTCTGCATACCAGGATACTTTTTTTTTGTTTTCTTTTGTTTATCTGTGGCTTTGTCCAAATTCAGGATGAAAGCCTTGAGCCTAGCGTACAGCTGGATCCTTTGAGATCCCTGATGGAGGTTTTTGACCCAAACCCTTATTTCTTCAACACTTGATCTTAATAACACGCATTGACATTATGAACAAATAAAGGCAAGTAACAAGCCTTCCTTACCCAAGTTAGGCTAATTATTGGTAGTTCAAAACGTTAAAATGACAGATAACTTTCCTACCCCGTACCTTTGGAAGACCGGTAGCCCATGCTCCATCTAGAGACAAACAGGACAGCAGTAGGGATGTATCTTCTACGCGGTTCCCCGCTAATATCCAATTTATAAGGAACACTTTTAGCTGGGAATTGTTTTTCAGCTGAGGTGTGCGGGTACCAGCAAAATGAGCTGTATTGCATTGATGTTCTCTTAAAGATTCAGAAATGTTATGCAACAAAAAATTGCCAATTCACGCCACTTCTTTAATAGACTTTCTAATGCATACTTTAAAAAATAAAAAAAAAGCCTGGATTGCAGAATTTTCTTCTCGAGGTGTCTAGGCTTGCTATCAGGAGCAGCTTCAAAGCCATTTTTCTTTTCATATGCTTGTCTGGTGTGTCTAACTGAGCATGATTACTTGTTCCTAAATGACTAGATAACTTTGCCTTATACATAAGTAGAACACCAGGATTTTTTTGTCTTTGACACTATTGGGCTGAATCTCAGGGTGGCTTAGTGTAGCATGTGTTCATTATTTAATGAAATTTGTTTTGTGGGATTTTTTTTTTTCCTTCTACCTGAATTTGTTTCCAAGTAATATATTCTTGTGATAGTGCGTTCAAACACACTTGAAATATTAATGAGGCAAGTAATGGCCCATTTCAATTGAAGTTTGCCATAATATGCAAGAAATCCTTCACAGGTCTCTGTTTTAGTAACGATGACAACATCTAATTTTCTCTCCAGCCAAGTATTCCAGTTGGCTTTTGATGTGTGACAGTCATTAGCTACGTGGTGGCTGAACTCATTATGACAACCGTCGGGAAAAGGGCTCTCGCTAGTGTGTGAGTTCTTGACGCAAAACTGCTTTTCAGGTCATGCACTTGCTTTTGGTCAAACTTCCACGGCCCTCGTTAAACAGGTTGGCTGCTAGAAAAAAACAGACCAAATCTTAAGATGGTGAAATTCTTTTCTGGCCATAATGACTTCTGGTCCAAAGCTTGAGTTTTGCCACCCCAACTTGGGCAGATCTCTGAGCTTTTCCTGGGGCCAGCAGGGAGCCAGGGGTTGGATGGAAGATGAGGCTTTGACTTAATGTGCCAAAGGGATGTGGGGGAGATGTGTTGACCTCCCCATCTCACCATGCATTGCCTAGTCCAGCTGCTGCCAGCTTGACATTATTAGTAGAAGGCCCCTAAGGTGAAGTTGCCTTTGGAGAACTTGCCTGAAGGGTCAAGGTGGAAAAAACAGAGCACAAAAGCTGCCGGTGGAGTTCAGCATCACCGCTGGGGATGGCTCCTCACTGCAGTGGCCAGCTCAGAAATGAGGGCAAGTGCCTGAAAGGAGGATGAATGCGCTACGGAGAGCTCAATCTCCTGGTTTTACAAGCGGTTGTGGCAGGACCTTTGCTAATGTCATGGCTTTCCTGGAATCTCAAAACTCTCAAAGCCGCCTTCCAGGAAACGCAGCCGCCTTTGTGACCCCAGAAGATAAAATAGGTTTTGAAGACGTTGAGAGACTCAGCAGCTTCAGAGTGAATCCGTGAGAGCTTTGCATCACCTACAAACCCATTTTCCTCAGATCGCTGACTTCTTTCAGGACTGTCAGGCTGTTTTGTGCTTAAGCTTTATTCAGACCTTGCAATGAGAGATCCCCGTGTCTGGGTGCGTTGCTGTGAACTTGGAGCAAAAGCTGTTTGTGCTGGGCTGGGATGGCAACGCATACACAAACCCTTCGCTGCAGCCCTGCCCGTGGGTTTGGTCTGGCAAGGGCTACGGTGAGGGGTGTCCCAGCCAACGCTGGGTTATCCGTTGGCACAACTGAATGAGAAGTAAGTCAGATTGACTGCAGGCTGCAAATAAAGATGCCAACAGCCTGAGCTGTTTGGGCTGCTTGAATTATATATCAGTCCAGAGCTGTTCTGCATTTTGTGCGTGTTTTGTGAAGGCAGCAACCCCTCCAGGTTCAAGGTGTGCGGCTGGGGGAGCGTTGCTCTTCTCTACGTAACACCCAGGGCCTTCCCCTGCTCTCTGTGCAGGGATGGAAAGCAAAAGAGAAGAAAAGCAAGATGTGGATATCCCTGCTCCTTCAGGGGAATTGGCTCAGAAAGCAAACAGCTACCCCAAGGAGGCAGGAATACGTCCAAATGCTGGAAATGTAAATCACTCTGCAGCAAGTGCTTATCCGTAAGCCCTGTTTGGCAAGAGCCAGGCACCTCTTCCAACTCCCAGCTCTGCTGCTGGTTTGCAATGACAACGTGAGCCTCAAGAAGGTACCTGGAGAGGGCCCGGAGCTGTGGGGTCTGCAGGGGGACTTGGAAACCTCCTACTCTTACACCAGAGATGAGTTACCACCCTTTCTTGTCCCCAGAGCCACCAGTCTCAGGGTCAAGTGAGCTGCCATATTTCTTGCTTCTGTTCTCTTTTTTTTTTTGGTCTTCCATTTGTCACTGCTGGCTGACTCATGGAAATTATCATGGTCCTGTAGGTGCTGGGGACGCGTGGTACCACGGGGATGAGCTGGAGAGTCACTAGGGTGTTTGTCAGCTGGTAATTTGGCTCCAAAATTGTTGTCATTTCTTAAGCTCCCATATAAGAGAGGGTCTGAATGTACCCATGGCAGCGATGCAAGCACTCCACCTCCTTTCTCAGAATACCCTACACATGCACCTGGTTGAGGGATGTTTCTACATTTTCTTACACGACGCCAGCTTTGTCTTTCTGCTGGTGGGCATGGGTCTTATTCTGCTCTCATTTACACCGCTGTCAACTGGAAGTAACCACTCTGAAGCCAGAGTATAAAGCGAAGCTCCTTGCCACGTTTACATATTCTGCTCCTTACAGCATAATTTGTCCTAGTTTTTAAGTCCTGAATGCCTTCGCAGGAATTTCATTATAGAGTGCAAGTTTTGTCAAGTGCATTCTGCTGGAGGTTGTTCAGCACAGTCTATTCTTCTGAATCCTTTGTACTGATAAGTATATTTGCCCATGCCACAAAAAAAAAAGAATTAAAAATACAGCATTCAAAAAAAAAAAAAAGACAGCTTTGTCACATTCCTGGAAAAAAGACAGGTTGTTCTTGTAGGGGAAAGGCTTTCTGTACCAGGAAACCTATCTCCAGTGGCTCTTTGGGATGCAAATATGGACAATGTGAGGGTAATTTGGAGGATCTCAGACTTCTTGCCCAATGGTGGAGCGCTCAGTGCTGATAATTGATTTCAACCCATCTGCGAGACGAACACCTGCGGTGCAACACGGCTCTGCCAGGATTATTTCTCCCTGCATAGCTGGAGTAAAATCTCCATCGTTGACCACAAGACTGGGGGCCCGTTTGCTAAAATCTGAACCACATCCTAGCGCAACGGTAGCAGTTCTGCTGCAGTCTGTTTTAAATACGTGGCCTTGACACTTATGCATTTTTCGTGGATTTTAATGGGCTTCTTTCTTTCTAAGCAAATTTAATTTCATTACTAAATAATGCATTTGGCCTCCAACCTGACTTGTGCTAATTACTCACGTGCTGAATGGGTTTTAAATCTTGTTTGGAAACACTATAGAGTTTATTGTCTTATTAAAAGCACCTAATGTGAGCTTTTCTTTTTTTTTTAAGACTGAAATTGGTCTCTAGTGAAACCAAACAGATAATGCAATAATTTTTCACTAAACTAATTATCAGAGCGGAAGATGCTAATGTGTTTTGCCAACTGTGTCTCGTGTCTCCTCGGTTAACGTGCAGCATGGTCATGGCTGTTCAGCAAGACTCTACGTCTCTGGAAGCAGAAAACGGAGGCTGAATTAAGCCCCCCCCTTGCTCGCTCTCGTTTGCAGCTATGTTAATGTGTTCAAGCTGTACTGCCTCTGCCTGCACTTAGTGTTAGTCAAATGTTTTTCTTCCACAGAGGACTTGCAGGGACTTCATTTAGCCGGATTCCTACGGGTATGGGATTTCTGGGTTTCCTGCTTGCAAAGGTCCCAAGTACCCAATCTTCAAAAATTACGCTTCTTCAGCCGTGTTGGAAATTGAGGTACCCAAACTCAGCGACCTCTTTTGGAGACATTCATGAAATGTTTCTTCCAACATTGAAATAGGTCTCTGTGCGCACATATGTGTGATCCTGACCACATGTGCGTGCAGGGGCAGACAGGTATTGCCAAGAATGACTTCTCATTTTCAATTAACTGCAGTAGGCAATAAGGGTGGGCTTTAGGAAGGGATGAAACAAATGAAGAGTCTGCAGAAATCCTGCCCCTAGATGTGCAAAGCCTGCAGAAACCCTGGCTGCTAAGAAAAACGTCCTTTTCTTGGAAAAGAAAAAGAATTAAGAGTGAAAGAAGAAAAGTGAGGTTTCACCTTGAGCAAATGCAGCGTGTGCTTTGCTAGCTCTCCTCGGAGCCGGCTACATTTGAAAACATAATTGCAGCTTTGGTAAGGACTGGGATTTGCCTGTCTGATTGCCATTATTCCCCAAAACAAATAAACAAAACACAATTATCTTTGAATGTTACCCAGGCTAATGTGTAGAACTGGCACTGGGGAGTAAAGAGAGTAGAGGACACCAGGCTAAAATCATTAATTGGTAATGGAATTTGTATATTTGTCAACAAGACACTCGTCTTGGAGAGCTGAAAAAAAAGAAAGCAAGCTGCCGAAAAACAAATGCATGCTAAGCCTTGTCACCGATATTTATTTAACAGCCTGTCACAGCAGAAAATGTGGATCAAAGGTAGGAAAGGCAAGGAGGGAGCAGCTTCAGTCCAAGGCATCCGTTCTGCATCGCGTCAGGGTTCACTTCTGGAGCAGGGCGCGTTCTGCCACATCGTGTTACATCAAGCCAGTTGTGAAATGATGGAGCCTAATGCAGAGTGAGTGTTGGGAATGGGAAGTGAAACAACAACCCGTTGTTTTCTTATTCATTGCTCGCTATGGGTTTGGGGGTTATCCAGGAACAGAGATGCTGTTTTAAGTGAGGCGGGGAGTTATTTTGCCAGACTGTGCTTGGTAAGAGAGCACTGCAAATTGCTTATGGGATTTGATGTTGTCCTATCCTGCCTCCAGAACAAATCACGCTGGCAGGGGTTTGGGGTTTTCCTTTTTTAATCATTGGAAAAACCTTTTTTTTTTTAATAATTGTCTGTTTTCTTCTTTCTATGTTCTTTTCTTAGTTTCAGATCACTTTACAGGGCTGCACCTTCCCCTTACTCAGCTACAAACATTGGTCCTGCCCCCTCAGCATTAACACGCAGGGTAATGCTCATTGATTTTTGTGATGGAGGCTGTGGCGTATCGCTTCTCCTCTGGGGATGCTGCTGGAGAGATGCATGGTTCCCCTTTGGCCGGCGGAGCAGAGGTGACTGCTGGCCCCAGAGGACCTGCAGAGGTAACTGCCTTCGGATGTGTTTTCTGCCATGTAATCTGAAAATAAAGGTTAACTGGATAAGGGGAAGAGATGGAAAAAGATGGTGGGGGTAAGAACTGAGGGTGCAGAAGGAGACAAAATGCCAGCTGAAAAATGAGCATTGCTCAGTAATCAAAGAACAAAACGAAAACAAAATGAGCTTGAAATTCAACTAATAATTTTCATGTCTTTGCATCAGAAAATAACTTGGGAGGGGAACTGAATTAAGTTATTGGAGTTCTTTTCAAAAACTTTAATGGCAAATGTTCCTCTTACTACTCAGCCAACCCAGTGCTAAGACGATCAATGATCAGTTAAAGAAATTGCAGCAAAATGGAAACAACTGATTTATGATGTTTCTTAGTGTACGCTGTGAAACAAAAACACTTTGTGTACTGAGCAGTATTGTTCCTTAAATTTAGCTCATCTGCATCCACTGAAGATGACGGTGCAGGTCTGTGTCTGGCAGCAACGAGCTGGCTCAGTGACTTTCCGCTCCCACTCGCAGCGCTGGTGGAAGCACCGGCCACCTTAGCCACTGAAGCTGTGGTTATTAATCACATCCCCCAGCTGCAGAATGTGCACCTCCTGGCCATGCTCATTTGCAGATGTCACCTCCAGGATTAATTGGTATTGATGAACTTGCTTAGCAACCACACACCAACTGGTACTGATCCCTGGGGATGCACAGCATCCCCATCCTCGGCCAAAAAGACCAACCCTGTGGCGGAGTAATGCTGGGGGACAAGAGGCAGATGAGGGTGGGCTTGTGCCAGCCGCTCCACGGCTACCGCCGCGCAGTGGCGGCAGTGCGGGCTGTCCGGGTGTGCAGCGGTGTGCTGTGTTTTACACTTGAACCCTATTTACCCTCTGTCTAAGCCTGGGCTGGCAGCTCTGATATCCAGCTGTGGGCTGACCAGAGCCAGCACCTTTGGTTTCCCAAGTGTTTCTCATATTTCATTAAGCTGATGGCTTTGGATAGGAGTTGCAGCAGTAGAATAATCCACATGCTGACAGTGCCCCTGGAGACTCAGGCTGGGGATAATCACATCCTTTTTATGCTGCTAATAATTAACTATTAAAACAATTTACCAATGGATGTAGTGGCTTCTTTAAATGATGAATTGATATGGTTTAGCACAGCTATGGGATATGGGTTGGATGCAAGTCTTACTGAGTGCAAAGCCAGCCTGCATTATAGCCTGTTGAGGTCAGAATCTATTAGCCATAACTCCTCTTATCCTAAATTCTCTTCACTTAAGGAATAAGTTTTTCCTACAGAAATTATTCTAAAATCTTCAAAACCAGAGCTGCATGTGCTCTATCATACAGCAATGTATGGTCTCATCCCCTAAGTGGAGAGGGCTGTTTATATAAACTCCAGCCAAAAATAGAGAAGTATTACCAAACATAGTAAGTTTATCAGATATTTTAGTTAAGAATTGATGAACTTTGTGTGCATGAATAGATGAAATTATATTTACTGGCATGAATTGAATGGGTCTAATCTAAATCAAAATGGCTATTGAATGGGTGTAACATCTCTTAATTGAATATGGAAGCCAGTTTTACCTGATTCCTTATTTCAATAGGTTTTCAGTATTTACACAACATAACTGTCACAGAAAGTTTAATTAGATATCTGAGATCTCCCAGATCTTGTCAAATTAATTTCTGAACTCTTGGCATTTCTGCGACAATACTATCCTAATTCTTCTTGTAGCATTTTCTTAAGAAGACTCTAATAACGAACAGTCATGTCTGACAAAATAAAGATAAGCTGTTATTTCTCTCAAAGAGATGACAGTTCCATTTTTCAAAAGAGAAGGAAAGGTTTCTCACGGGTTTACTTCCTGCAGCAGCAAAATTTTCAGGCGTGGGCCTGGCAAAACAAAGAGTTACTTGCTGTAGGTAAAGGGATTTTTTTTCTTTGCATCTAACCATTGCGCTTGGATGGAAAGGTCAGGTGTGTCAGAGATGGTTAAGGCTTTGAAGAAGACAGATGTGTGTATGCAGAAAGAACATAAAGGGGATTGGAATAGCTTAAAAGAATAAGCAGAATTGGAAAGATCTGGGCTTTAAATTTCTTTCTGCTATTGAAGTCATTGTTAGCGTGCTCCTCCACTGAGGAAAAAATGTCTTGGGGGGCGGGGGGAAAGCAGAAAAAATGAAATATATTTTTCTGGCTATCCCAACTGCTGGAATTACAACAGTGCAAATTACTCCAAGCTTTTAGCAACTGAGTAGAATCCGCTTCATCTTTCTATCCTCCTGTGAAGCAGGATGCTGTTTCTTCTCCAGCCCTGGGTTGAGATTGTGGAAACAAATGCTGGCTGTGCTACAGAAGTGGGGGGGGGAAATGGTACCCTGCAGGCTACGCGCCCGGAGAAGTGGGAATACGCGTGTGTGCAGCCTGGCGGACCTGGCTGTTCTCTTATTCTCAGCAAGGCAGATTTCTGTACAATAATTAAGCTGGTTTTGCGTAGATGTTTAGTAACCAAAATCTCCTGTCTTTAGCCTCCTGCCTCTCTGAAGGCAGAGGGAGCCCCTGTGGTCCCCCCAACCTGTCCCCATACACTGTGGCACGGGGCTGCTCCTGCAGGATGGCAAAACCCGTGCGTCCCCAGCCCTCTGTGTGCATGGTACTTTGGCCTTTAGAGCATCACCTTGGGAGGATGGTTTTGGACTGCTCAGTCCAGCCCATTACCACAACCCACGAGGTCTGTATGGTATTTGCTATGTTTCAGACCCTCTAAGGTGGGCATTGCCCAGTGCTCTCTGGCGTCTCGCAGCACCATGGCTGCCATCCGGGGAACCCACGCACCCTCTCCCACCTCCACGGGGCTGCAAATGTGCAAAGAACCGTAAATGACACAGTACGGTTTGTCTAAACAAGAAGAAAATACCCAACAGGTAATTAGTTTATTGCAAGTGGGAATGGCTCTTGGCACTTTCTTTCGGAAGGCTGGGGTGTCTGTGGGTGCCTCACATCAGCCAATACTCATTAAATAACCCTTTCCGCCCATGCTGTCCCGTTTGGTTTGTCTGCCTCGATGATGTTCCATGACAGACTGATTTTGGAGGTTGAAAAACTTCTGCATCTTCTCATTACCCCTGCAATGTCCCCTCTGAGAGGGGATTTGAATTTCTGGTCCCTTGTAATCTTTGGCATGCCATATTCACTGCTTCTATTTATTTTCCATTTTAAGGCTTGTAAGACTGGAATGCTCCTTTTTATAGAGGCATTACCGTTATGGGTAAAAAGCCAACATCTGCCAGCTTTTTCAGTAGAGATGCTGTGGGGTTTTTTTACCTTGCTGCCTAGAAACTGTTGTATTAATAGAGATCTTACTGGAATGCTTTCCTGTGAAAAATGTAAAAATTCCGGTAAAAAGGCAAAAATATTTTTGCTAGCACCATTCACCTAAATAACGCAAAAAAAGGGACCTGAGGAAGGATGGGGTGGGGAAGGATCAGACGTTCATATTTTGGATTTCCAAGTTCCCTGTAAGAACATGTACGCATTTCAAGAGAAGCAGGCACTTTCTGCCAAAAAAAAAAAAAAAAATTCAGTTGAAAGCGTGGTTTTCTTTCAAAAGAAAAAAATGTCAACAAGACAGTTTTAATGAGTCTAATCATGAAGTTTGACAGTAGATGCTGACCTTGTAATGGGCCTCTGCTATGAGAAAAGAGGTTATTTACAGCCAGAATAGCTGTTGTTGTTCTTCATTCTACTAAGTAAATTGTAGTAGAATTACTCACACAATAGCGTTGTTGTGCGGAGCTCCGTGGAAAGCTAATTCCTTTCAGGTTTTTTTGAAACCTTAGCCTCATTCTTTAATGGTTTCCTCATAGATTAAAAAAAAAAAAAAAATCCAGTTGGATCAACATACGTGTGATGAACCTAAAACAGTATCTAGAGATTTATCTATTGAATTTCCTAGGCACATATTTACTGGATACATCACAAAATAGCACATTACTTATTTGTTAATTGAGCTGAATAATTATTCAATTGAGTCTCATGTGAAAGGAAAATTTTTTTCTCCATTAGCAGAGCTAAAAGCACATGGAAAACCTGTAGGTGTGTTCCAGCCCTTCTTTGTGTAGATCACTCAGAAAATAGTGTCTCTTTAATAGTAGTGGCAGTAACCATCTAATAACCTGAATTAGGAAGGCTCTAGCAATTGGCAAGCATTCTCTTTTTCTCTGTGTTAAATATTTTGTCAAGGCTTTTCACAACTCTGGCTGCTGCAATTTCTCATCTTTCTCCAAAAGCCGTTTTTCTTTTCAGCCGAGGAAACTTGAGCTCTCTTGGGCAAAACCTCCTGTTTCCTCTTCAACAGCCCTCGAGAGCAGCGTTGTGCCAGCGCGGTACCGACCTGGTGCCGTGAGCTTTGGTGGGTGCAGCCTGGCATTGCCCTTGCACGTACCCGGGAAGGGGAAACTGAAGCAGCAGCTCAGGGGCTGGAAGCACGTGGTTTTGCTGGCTCCACCATGGGGACGGGGTCTCTGCTGTCCTCTGTCTCCTCAGATAACCCCTAGCTACTCCTGCACTTCCCAAGCTGATGACAAGTCGTCAGCCCCTGGGATAAGGGAATCAGTTGGCTGGGTTCCTCCCAGCCTGGGTGCACCCCATCCACCATGGCAGGGATGCTGGTGGCACCGGTGCTGCCCACCTCGGCACAAGTTGCGCTGAAGGATGGCGAGGTCCCACCAGACTATCCAGAATCTTGCTAATCTCTTCCATGTTCTTCTAATCATCCTCCTGAGAAGAGTTTCTTTGGGGGTGAACAGAGAAGGTCGTGTTGGTTTGTGATCTTATTCTTTCAAGGTGTTTCTGACTTTTTTTTTTTTGACAATTTCAAGTACAAGGGGGTTGAGGTTTTTCTTTCGCATTGCTTTTGATTCGATTCATCTTTGCAGTAGATTGGTTGCTCTAGCAAAAGCCCTCTTACAAAATTTTCTGCATTTACAGTTTGCTGCTAAATGTCTATTGTAGAGCTATTTGCCCCCCCAAAAAATCCACACCACCATGGGAGAAGCATTTAAACATAACCTGCAGGTGTTACCAGCTAGATGTACTTAATCACTGTGTTGAGCATAGAAACTTCAGCTTAAACTGTACCAAGTTCAAACAATTTTATACACGGCATCAATAGGATACAAAGCGTTACTGATCCCACCAGCTTTTCCCCCAGAGCTCTGTGTTACATCAGGGTCACCACTGGGTCTTGTTGGAAAAAGAAGCGGGGAAGGGGAAACCTTTGGGACCTTGTGGTGATTAAAGATACTGTCTTTGTCACAAAGAGTTTATGGTTTAGCCACGGAAGAGGTGTTTGCTGAATAATTAAGTGTGCTGTGACCTGGCCTTGAGCAGACAGGCAGCATTTGAGGTGTGAAGAGAGATAAAAATCAATAAATACACCATTTGCCATTTACTCAGCCCAAACAAAATACTTCATTGAGACACTGGTGTAGCTTTAAAAAGTCATAGCACAAATTACAGTTCCCCTGCAATGTGTATGGCAAGGATTTATGGCATTCTGCTGGCCATATTTACAGCTCATTTAAAACACTGTGTCAGGGTGTTTTGTTATTATTGCTGCTGCTTTTCTTCTTCTCCTTCTCACTGCTGCTATCATAGAATCATCAAATGCTTTGGGTGGGAAGGGACCTTTAGAGGCCATCGAGTCCAACCCCCCTGCAGTGAGCAGGGACATCTTTAACCAGATCAGGTTGCTCAGAGCCCCGTCCAACCTCACCTGGAATGTTTCCAGGGATGGGGCCTCCACCACCTCTCCGGGCAACCCCTTCCAGTGCTTCACCACCCTCAGGGTAAAAAATGTCTTCCTTCTATCCAGCCTAAATCTGCCCTCCTTTAGTTTAAAACCATCACCCCTTGTCCTGTCACCACAGGCCTTGCTAAAAAGCCTGTCCCCATCTTTCCTCTAGGCCCCCTTGAAGCACTGCAAGGCCGCACTAAGGTCTCCCCGGGGCCTTCTCTTCTCCAGGCTGAACAGCCCCAACTCTCTCAGCCTGGCCTCATAGCAGAGGGGCTCCAGCCCTCGGAGCATTTTTGTGGCCTCCTCTGGACCCGCTCCAACAGCTCCATGTCCTCCTTGTGCTGAGGGCTCCAGAGCTGGACGCAGGGCTCCGGAGACCCACATAATAGTCTGTGGAAAGGGGTGTCTGCCACTCCACGTGCACAGTTACTAAATGGGAAGAGGTGCACGGACTCTTCCAACACCTAGTCCACCTCAGTCAGCTCGTGAACTGGGAGTGGGTTTAAAGTTCTGCTCTTCTTCTTGTTGTAACAATGGCAAAGCTTCCCCTTGGGTCTCCCTGTTTCTCACCTGCCGTCTCCCCCTCGCTTGTTGATGTCTCTATCTCAAAAACTAATTGCATTGAATGTGGAGAGGAGCAATGACATGAGAAATCCTTGACAGAGACAGGCTTAAAGCCTCTCGGTTTGGATAATCTCTGTCCGGTGGAGTTAGGAGGCTCACAGCTTTGATTGTCTGGTTCAATATCCAGCTCTCAGGAGCAATTCTATAGAAAAACAGCTCTTCAGACCCATAAATGTTGCAAACATCTGATCAAGAGCATGTTTTTGGTAACTTGTGCTCAGCACCAGAGGCTGCAGGTCCAGCTATCGCGGCAGGCTGATCTAAAAGGATTTCCTGGTCCTCTTGTGTAGAAATAAAAGAACCGGAGCACAAGGAAGATCAGACAAACCTTGTTTTGGATGCTTGCTCTATCGCTGACCTCTCAGAAGTAACGGCTAGCTTTAATTTGACCTTCCAATTTCCTTTCTTAGTAGACTGAGTGTTTATAAAACTTTTCCAAGTGAGCTGCCAGGGTGTGCTCCCGAAAGCCCATCTCTCTGGTGAATAATCAGCTGAAATTCTAATGAGAAAATCCTTTCACTGGGCAACAGCCTTCCTACTCGAATGCTGCATTATCAGCTCAAAATTATTCAGACAGATCTGAGGAATTTCCTTCAGGCAGCTTAGGAGATAAATTCAGTGCAGCAAGTTATCATGTTTGATTTAAGTATTTAAGACTTATCCTAAAAACCTGTTTCACTCAATCCACCTCCTCACACGTTCCCACTGAAGCCCTCCTTTTCAGGTTAAAATGCAATCTGAGCACAGCAAGCAATTTCCCTTTCGCTGGCCAGGGGTAATTCTCTTCCATCCTCTGGGTGCGCGGTGATGCAGTGTTTCGGAGGCAATAACCTGCCCGGCAGATTGCCTCATTTTACACTTCATGTGACTTCAGCGAGCCTCGCCGTGCCGCTCCGCTACAGCACCTTCTCCCTTAGGTCTGAGAAGGAGCATTTGTTTGAAACAGGAATTCTTCTTTTTTTTTTTTTTTTTTAAAAAAAAGGACATTAGAGAGATTAATGTTTCTTTGTTTGTGGTCTGATTAGGAATTGGTGCTCAGGAGTCCCGGCAGTGATCAGCAGGATGCGTGCACGCACGCGTGGGCGTGGAGAGAGCCCTCAGAAGTGCAACCCGTCACGGCGACATCTGACTCCCTGTTTCATCTTTTAGTCTGTCTGAAGTTCGTGTACGGGTGTGTGGAGTAGCTGCGTGTGTGTTTGCTTGTATAGCATAAATAGCCTGTTGCTGGGCTGCTTACAGGTGCGTAATTATTCCTTAGAACCGACTGATAATGGGTGGAATGAGAAAACCTCACGGGCGGGTTTTTTTCCTCCCCTCCCTCGTTGCACCGCATTCCCCACCGTATTCCCAAAGACAATTTGTATTTCCTTCTGGATGCTGCCCTGAGAACAAACGCAGCTCATTCCAGTAGTGCCTTGCCTGGATGAACCCTCGGTCAGCACATCCCTTTCTCCACCGTCAAAACGATAATGAGTTTTTTCACTGCACTTCAAGCAGGTCTCTTGTGCCAGAAACTTCCCGTAGCGTCTCATCAGGATCCTGCCTCTCTAAATCCTTTGAAATGTGATGCAAAATCAAGGCTCTAGTCCTATTAACCCCTTGTTCCTTCTCCCCCTCCCTTTTTAACACTTTAAACTCATGAGTAACCCCCGCTCACAGTTTTAACTCATACTCCAGATAATCTTTAACGTGGCATTTAACATTGCGACAAATTTCCCCGTTATTAGGACATGGACAAGAGGTAGGACTTGAGAGATGAAATCACACGACAGGTAACGGGCACGGTGAACTTTAGATCTGTGAGATGTGTGCAATATTAGTTCATTCTGTAGCTGAATGCGTACGCTATTGATATTTAATATCTTACCAAGAGGGATGAGTATTTGAAGGACAAGCATTCACAATTTGCTTTGACATTTGACATGATCAAGCAAGTAAAGGAATAATATTCCGTTTCTCCATTGTCAAAAAGATAATGAGTTTCGTAACTATTGGTATTATGGGAAAAATACAGCCTATGTAGTGTAAAATGTGCGAGAGCTGCTACATATTCTTCTATAAATTGTGTATATCGTGTTCTTTTGATGGCTCTATTCAAACACAGCATGCCTATCCATTTTAATTTTCTGGTTTGCTGTGCAAGTCTCTAGCAGAAGAGACTTTTTCTTGAAATGAAAAAATGTTTTCTTCAAATTATTTATAGAAAGAGCAGTGCTATCATCGAGTCTGTCTCATCATATCATTCTTGGGTATCAATTTCTAGGCTCAGATGACAAACCGTAGCAGCTACTTTTCCAATAGCAGCATCTGGCTTCCTGGCAAACTCGAAATGCAGTTATCTGGAAAGCTTCAGAGTTGCTTCTGAGCACATTTTATTTATTAGAAAGCAGTTGTGTTGCTTTGCTTCCCATGACTGAGCCAAAGAATATTTAATATATTAAAAGGAATAATAGAATCGAGGCCAAGCTGTTGTCCCTCAAGTGGCAAGAGAATGACAATATTTTTCCTTTAAGATGACCATTTCTTCAGCTCTGAAGGACAATCTGAAGCTATTCATGCTGACTTCAGATGATCTTTTATAGGACTAAAGAAGAAATTCAGCCTTATAACTCCTCAAACAAAATTCAGGTTCACCTTTTTTCTAGACTCAACTCTCTGAAATGTGATGGTGACTTCTCTGCCAACCTTCCCTTGCTGGAGGAAGCAGACCCTCCACACAGAGGGGGGTCCTCAGAGGTGAACGACCTACGTCTTTGCAATATATAATGAATGATAATAGAAGGACAAGGTGGGTTGGTGGGGCAGGTACTGTACCAGCCCTCAGATGAAGTGAATTCAGCCTTTGTTTCACCACAGAATTTATGAGCTTGGCAAGTCATTTGGATCCAGCTCTGCAAAGGGCTCCTAATGTAGTGTGGTAGGTACCATGCTAACCTGCAAGATCTGATCCAAGGCATATGAAAATATAGTTCCATGAACAACTTTGATATTACTCCTTCTTAAATATACCTGTGACATAACCGATACCTTCTGCCACGTCCCCTGTTCTTGCAAGGTTCTTTGCTCGGCCTGGAGATCTTTGCGCTTGTGGAGCTCTGCTGCTGATCTGGTGAGTTGAATCGAATCCCACCACTGCCCTGTATATAAAAGGAGATTATCTGACACTGTACAAAATGGATGAAACGTTTCTCTGGTTCTTCATACATATCATCATCTGAAGGAAATGATTAAGGATTTTTTTTTTCCTAATATCAGCATCGAATTAGATAGGAAAGATATCAAGACCCATGGGAGATGACAATAGTCAATTACACAGATGTCCTTACAGCTTTAGGACACTCCTAGATGCTAAAATTCATTCTCACAAGCATAGACCTAAAAGCTGAGAAAGGACAAGGGAGAATGAAATATCTGTTCCAGGCTTTGACGATGGTTAGACCATATGTACATCAAAAGCTCTATTTAACTGAAGTGATTATTTTCATTCTAAGAAAGAACTCTCTTGAGTTTTTCTTGAGCAATTTCCAAAAGTCTCTTTTAGTGAAATTCTAGTATTATTTTTCTAGATGATAGATTTAAAAAAAAAAAAAAGCCTAATCTATTAAAGTCAACGTGTTTGACACTTAGCAGCAGAAGCAGCAATGCTAAACGGTAACACCTTGTAGTTTTCTTCTAACATCGGTGGTGTCTCTGGGGCAGGATTTTATTAGTGACAGCTCTCACTGAATTCAGTTAAAGCCAAAGTTTCATCTCCAGAGTAACTGCTATTCAGTTCAGAAATGAAATGATCAGGCACAGGATTTCATTTAAAGCTTTGAACATCAACATCAAGGAATCAAAACAATTCTGTTTCAAGTTTCTGTTTCTCCAGTGTAAAAAATATTTCTGGGTTTGGACACTCGCCCTTGCACAGTGTCATCTTGGGGGGGGGGTCTAAATTACAGGGAGAAGCTGTGGGGCTTTCTCTCCTCATTGTCGTGAGCTTCTGTCTCTGGTCTGAGCTCGGAACAATTGGGTCCTAATTCTGATTGAGGATGGAGGATGCTACTGCATTGCAAAACACCCTGCCAAGGCTGCTTCACTGCTACATTCAATGGCAGTATTATGAGGCTGTATTATAAGCAAAGCCTGCAAATCAAAGGTTACACGATGGGCAACCTTCACTACATACAGCGGGTCAGATAGCTTTCGCATTTAAGAAAAGACTACACGCTTTTTTGCTATTGAGGAGCATAAGCACTTTTGCCTTCCTTCCGCCACGAATGGAGATTATTCAATGGTTGGATTTAATGAATTCAAAATCCTTAGAAAATCACTAGAGCCAGACATCAATGTAAAATACTCCACCAGCTTTCAGTAGTGGAATATAATATTAGCTCTCCCACAATCTACTTCATGCATTTCAAAAGAATAGAGAACATTTTTAAACTAAAGAAGATAGCTTGGGCAGAAAATGATTGTCTGCCTTGGATGCTTCTCTGTAACCCTTTAGGAGCCTGAGTTATTTCTCACAGGGCAGTAGAAACAGACATTTTCTTTGCAAAAATGCAGGGGGAGGAAGAGGAGCAAGAGATTTCTTTAATAAATTCTGCTAATGTACTTGTACCTTGCACAATCAATAGGACTGCACGGGAGGGTTGCCGCAGGGCTGTGGCTCCCAGCCCATGGAAAACCCTGCAGTCGTGTGTCCCCTTGCTGCTGGCGGGGGCTGCTGAGAACCCACCGGACCCATCGCCATTCATCCCGTCTCTTGTCGCACGTCTGGACTGGGAGCACTTGAGGAGGATATTTCTGTGCCGAGTGGGAACCCACTTACAGCCCACCCAGCCCTTCCCCTGCTCCTTGCTGTGGGGAGCCAGCCATAAGCAGCTCTCTCAGGCAATACAGTAATACAAATAAATAATATTAATTAAGGCTCGATAGGTTTAAAAAGCTATGGAAATAGCTTCTCTCCTGCTGTTTCACTACCTCATTTTCCCACTCTGTCCAAACCCCCAAAGCCCAGAGGTACAAACATATATTTTAAATGAGAAGTTTGTTGAACCTCATTAAACTTAAATGCTCGATCCAGTTTTTCTGAACGAGGCTTCACTCTGCTTTTGAGTTTACCTGACTTCATTCTTCCGTCCCTAATGGAGACATTCGTTTAGATGGTGATTTTGCAAAGGCACTGATAGACCTACAAACTACAACTGAAAAGCAAAGCATAATTTACATGCTTAAACCAAGCACCTAACTTTGGAGCTCTTCTATGTTTATAGGCTTCAGTCTGAGCAATTTGCTGAGGTCTCTGTGAAATAAAGACCAGCTTTTAATTTGTATTTGCTTTTTGCTTTCCCAGTTTTTGTGAGAAGGACAAGCAGCTGAAAAGCATCTCTGCGTTGGTATGCTGAGCAGTGGAGTCACACAAGCACCTGCAGCCATCCACGCACTGCTCGGGAAGAGCGCTGTATTTCTCGAGGTTTGTAGCTCTTGTCCTCCCACTCCCTAATTCACATACATAAAACTGGTGCGCTGCCACGTTCCCTCCACACAAATGCATTAGCTGATCAGGAAGGCTTCCCATTCATCTGGCTTGTCACTCGCATGAGGTGGAGGCAGGACCGACTTGTCAACTCGCAGTGATGAGAGTCAGGGGTGGAAGGCAGGATAACATGATAAAAAATGGTGTAGATAATTTCTCCCCTTGGTTTTCCAAAGGAAAATATTTTCGGGTGCTGGATTCTCTCCATCCCCTTCCAAACAGGAGAACAGCAGCAACCCAAACACTTGCCTACAACCTCCTTGCGTGACTAACTGCAGAGTGAGGCTGCAGGAGGCAAGCATGGCGAAACCCCCACGTCCGCCCTGCTGTAGCTCCCCGACAACGTGGGCACTCTCCTTGGGACTGCAACACTTTTTCCCCACTGTATCTGGCCCCATTTCTGGGGTGATGTCCAGGGCAGGCTGTGCAGCAGAAAGCAGGCGTGCGTAACCCCCCCAGGGATAGCAGTGAAGGTGCAGAGCTCCGCACCGGCCGGGTGGGCAACACCTTCCCGATCTCCAGCCAAATTCTGGCCGGGCTCTGGCGTGTTCGGGGCCGAGACCCGGGCTCGCACACGCTCACCCCTTCATCCCCCGTGAAGTTGCCACTTCAGCCGTGGCACGGCGCTCCCGCCGCCGGCGGGGCCCACCGAGAGCGAACGAACAAAGCGCTGCTGGAGCCCCGCCGGGGGCTGCGGGCTGGGGCTGCGGGCCGGGGCCAGCAGCAGGTCGGGGGCCGGGCGGGTCTGCCCACCCCGGGGCTCCGCGGCCCCTCCTTCCCTCCCTCCCTCCCTCCGGCGGCCGGGGCGGTGCGGCGGGGC
>VYZW01042856.1:1252-17609 GCA_013401315.1 Balaeniceps rex | reverse complement strand
GAGATGCTTTCCAAGTTGACTCCAATCTAACAAACCTCATGAGATGAGCTTCCTTCACTGCAAGAACAGTGAAGGAATATGAAAGAAAAAACATTGTTTTTCTCCCAGCCTCTATGTGGCAGCATATTTGTTGCAGGTGTACAGATCTACTTCTGCCAAGCCACCTTCTTCCCTCATCCTAATAGCTAACCTCTAAGAGGAAATCTTTTGTCAGAAATCAAGTCAACCTGTCACTCCCTCCCAATCTTTCCCTACCAGAGTTTTCTCCGTAAGACTCTCTACTCTTTCAAGGTAAAGACAGAAAGAGGAAAATTCCAACTCGTGGCTGGACAGACTTCTACAACAGAAATATGACAAAACTGTGCCAACAGTACTTTGTTACCAAAGATGAAAAGCTGTATATTCCTGGAGTACTAGCACCAAGCATGAGCCACTCAACTATCACTCAATAATTTTCCTCTCCCTGTTTTGTTTCCCTAGAACAAAATACTGACCCTACAGGATTCAGTAAGTCTGACTGACTTTCAGTACCTCACATGTATCGAAAGAAAACTCAGTGTCTTGAGCATTCAGGAAATTAAGTTCTGCCTTTCTCCATGTGAGAATGAAAGTTCCTGACTGATAGTCCAAAAGCTTGAATTTACAGACATTTACCTAACTTCTTCAATGACCAAAAGTTAAAACATTAAAGGGAGGCGTAATGAACTTTATAACATTTTCTACCCTAACTGGGCTTATTACGATAACTAATCTTTTAGTATCACACCTTCTCAGTCAAAAAAGGGTAGAAGAAAACACAGACAGATCAACAATTTATGTCTGATCTTACCTCGGTTGTCATTACCAGACAAGAAGCTGTAGGATTAATGGTGACATCCCCGGTCATCAANTGGCAATATGAAATCTTATCTTGCACAAAACTTAAAAGCATGTAAAGATTGGCTGGGAGATGCTTTCCAAGTTGACTCCAATCTAACAAACCTCATGAGATGAGCTTCCTTCACTGCAAGAACAGTGAAGGAATATGAAAGAAAAAACATTGTTTTTCTCCCAGCCTCTATGTGGCAGCATATTTGTTGCAGGTGTACAGATCTACTTCTGCCAAGCCACCTTCTTCCCTCATCCTAATAGCTAACCTCTAANGATACCTGAATCTCTCATGTAGTGGATTTCATCAAAAATAACCCATGCGACTTCTCGCATAACCTCAGAACCTCTGTAGAGCATACTTCTCAAAATCTAGAAAAGAAAAAAAAAAAATCGAGATCCATCACAGGAAATAACAACAGTCACGTTACAGAGATGCCAGTAAGAAACTGCCAAAATTTTTGGTTCACATTTACATGGCAATATGAAATCTTATCTTGCACAAAACTTAAAAGCATTTAAAGATTGGCTGTGAGATGCTTTCCAAGTTGACTCCAATCTAACAAACCTCATGAGATGAGCTTCCTTCACTGCAAGAACAGTGAAGGAATATGAAAGAAAAAACATTGTTTTTCTCCCAGCCTCTATGTGGCAGCATATTTGTTGCAGGTGTACAGATCTACTTCTGCCAAGCCACCTTCTTCCCTCATCCTAATAGCTAACCTCTAAGAGGAAATCTTTTGTCAGAAATCAAGTCAACCTGTCACTCCCTCCCAATCTTTCCCTACCAGAGTTTTCTCCGTAAGACTCTCTACTCTTTCAAGGTAAAGACAGAAAGAGGAAAATTCCAACTCGTGGCTGGACAGACTTCTACAACAGAAATATGACAAAACTGTGCCAACAGTACTTTGTTACCAAAGATGAAAAGCTGTATATTCCTGGAGTACTAGCACCAAGCATGAGCCACTCAACTATCACTCAATAATTTTCCTCTCCCTGTTTTGTTTCCCTAGAACAAAATACTGACCCTACAGGATTCAGTAAGTCTGACTGACTTTCAGTACCTCACATGTATCGAAAGAAAACTCAGTGTCTTGAGCATTCAGGAAATTAAGTTCTGCCTTTCTCCATGTGAGAATGAAAGTTCCTGACTGATAGTCCAAAAGCTTGAATTTACAGACATTTACCTAACTTCTTCAATGACCAAAAGTTAAAACATTAAAGGGAGGCGTAATGAACTTTATAACATTTTCTACCCTAACTGGGCTTATTACGATAACTAATCTTTTAGTATCACACCTTCTCAGTCAAAAAAGGGTAGAAGAAAACACAGACAGATCAACAATTTATGTCTGATCTTACCTCGGTTGTCATTACCAGACAAGAAGCTGTAGGATTAATGGTGACATCCCCGGTCATCAAACCAACATCCTGAAATTCTTCATACATCTCACGGTACTTCTGATTACTCAAAGCTTTAATTGGACTCGTAAATATCACACGCTGTTTCTCCCTCAAAGCCAGGGCAATTGCATACCTGTATTCAAACATTGTACATATTAAAGTTGTCAGGAAGACATTCAGAGCATATTTCTTTTCTCTAATCTTCTGCTTAAAAAAATAAAAATATGCAATTCAGAACACCAGTAGAATGATATGAAGCATTTCATATCTAGATTATTAAGTTCAGTGCAATCTTAACTCAACTATGTATACCTCTTTGGAAAGCAACAAATCATTGACAACAAGTTAACTGATTTTCCTGGACATCAGAGCACATCTAGTTTAATCTAAAAAGCTAATTGTCGTTGTCTCATGAAAAACTCTTATTATTTGAACCCATGTTCTAATATTATCTACATGTACATCTCACTTCTCACCTCAGGTCAGCAAAGCCACTCCACTGTCAGACCAAACCCTGACAAAAAACATATACTACCTTTTAAACATTTCTTGCCCGATAAATACCAAGTTGCAAATTAAATCAAACCAGTGCTTCTGCCAAAGCAAAGCAAACACACATGAAACTCCTTATTAGTTATAGCCAGGGGCCAGAAAACAAAGGTATTTTTTCCTAAATTCATGCAAATCTGTATTGCAGAAACTTTCCTTTCAATCTATGCAATAACATCTCAACAAAACCAGATTGTTTAAAAATAAAAGGTAAGCTTAAACACGAATTAACCCTTTCAGTAACCACTAAACAAGATGAAAGAAGTAATTTTCATATTCAAGAGTAGTCAATTCAATTCTAACACTGATGGTCCAAACTTTGTATCAAGAAACTGAGACACAACAGCTACTGATGGTGCAACAAAATGACACGACAAACATCACACCATTCTCTCATTAGAGGCTGTCAGAAAATTACTTACTCTGCACAAACAGTTTTGCCAGCTGATGTATGAGCCGACACTAACACAGACTGGTTATTATCTACACAAAGAATAGCTTCTCTCTGAAAGGCATCAAGAATAAATGGATATTCCTAAAAGGAAAGCAAGCAAAAACATTACATATTTTTAACACAGACTGTTACTTACATTGAATTAATTTTGTGACTGACCTAGTGTGCAAATTAGAGGCAGAAATGAAATCCTGTAGATATCTGTAACTTCAACTGATCTTAATTCAGTATTTTACAATGACTTTGTATTTAAATAATTTTAACTAATACCACACATAAGACGTTTGCTTATGTCTTGTTGTCATATCAAATGAAAATCTTGCCGTGATTACTCAATTTTCTCTAATTTACTAATTTAGGAAGAAAAACTACAGTGTACAACTGAAGCCACCACCTGATGTTGAATAGAACTGAAATCACAACAGCCTATCCACCCCATTCAATCACATCATTTTACTCCACCAAATCTAAAATATAGAAACACCAATCTTACTTACGATAGGCCATCTTTTCAAGATACTCTTTTCCAAGCCTTACTGACAAAGTACATTATTTTCCCCTCTACCCTCACCTTCTGTCTAAAGCTTATGCAAAAAGAAACATAATTGCAATCTATCACATACTTTTGCAGCTTTTCCAGTTCTTGCCTTCAGACCTGTGAACTCTTCATCTGCTGGAAGTGCAACCTATAAAATACATTTTAAATAAAAACAGTTGCAGAATTCTCAGTGTCCACTCCAGTGACATAGCAAGTTATGAAGAGCTGGGGCAAGAGACGTAATGTGCACAAAAACTAATTTGAATTTCTATTATCCTGTTTCTATAAGCTCATGTGTCAAGGCTTCCTTCTTTCCTCTCAGAGTTTTTCAACCAATATCTCTATCCTCCTGCCCCAACAACGCTCCTTCTCTCACACGGTCTCGCATGAAATATTTCTGCTTCACTTACCTTGAAACATTAACTCTTCAGGCCAAGACAGAGTCATGGCTTCTGGCCAGTGGACATTAGAAGCAATTACTCAGCTCACATTGATAACACTCCCTTTCCAAGGACAATGTATTTATACAGGTAAAATTCCTGTTCCTGGCCAATATCTAACATTCATTCATCCTAAATATTTAAGCTCTCTTCAGTTACTAAGTGATGGCAAACATCTACCAGACATCACAAGACAACAAACATTGTACAGATGCATGGGTTTTAAAACCTGAATCATCAATTCTATATACAGTTCCTTCATTACAAAGGTCTAATCATACAGGGTCCTTGAATGTGACCCTAATTAACTTCAACTAGTTCTGGAAGACAGCACAGAAAAGAAAATAAGCATAAAAGCACAAGGAAGTTAAAATTTACATATTTAATTCCCATAGAAACTCCTTCCGACAATCATCTTTGGATGAAGGACAATAAAAAAAACAAATCAGCATTAGTACTTCTGATTTTTCATATTTTAAATCATATTTATGTTTATTAACACAATTCAAAAATGGAATTTTAAGGAAATTTTACTTTTCCTTAAAAGATGACTTTTTTCCCTTTTTGCCAAAAAGTAATTTTCAACAGTAATCAGCCTTACAAGAAAGCCTTTCATTCTTGAACCAGAACAGCAAAATATTTCAATGCACTGCTGCACACTTAGATTGCACCATGAACACACACATATTTTAACAATCGGCAGGTTTTCCCTCCTCAACAACAGTACTCAGAATGTGCTTGGTACCTTTAAAATATAGAAACCTATCAACATTATCATCAAGTCTTTCACAATCACTCATTTTATTGCAAGTATCATTCAAACTGCTTCTAATGATACCCTGTTAATTTTTCCAAGTGCATTTTGTGCATGCTGAATGCCAGATACAGACCTCAAACTCTTCACAAGCCTGTTCCACCTTAAATATAATGTGAAATAATGTATCTGCTTGAGGATAGAAAGGCTCTATAGAGGGATCTGGACAGGCTGGATCGATGGGCTGAGGCCCATTGTACGACATTCAACAAGGCTGAGCGCTGGGTCCAGCACGTGGTTCACAACAGCCCCATGCAATGCTACAGGCTTGGGGAAGAGTGGCTGGAAAGCTGCCTGGCGGAAAAGGACCTGAGGGTGCTGGTCGACAGCTGGCGGAGTATGAGCCGACAGCGTGCCCAAGTGGCCGAAAAGGCCAACAGCATCCTGGCTTGTATCACAAATAGCGTGCCCCCCCACTGTACTCGGCACTGGTGAGGCTGCACCTGGAATACTGTGTTCAGTTTTGGGCCCCTCACTACAAGAAGGACATTGAGGTGCTGGAGCATGTCCAAAGAAGGGCAGTGAAGCTGGTGAAGGGTCTAGAGCACAGGTCCTACGAGGAGTGGCTGAGGGAAGTGGGGTTGTTTAGCCAGGAGAAAAGGAGGCTGAGGGCAGACCTTATCGCTCTCTACAACTACCTGAAAGGAGGTTATAGCGAGGTGTGTGTTGGTCTCTTCTCACAGGTAACAAGGATAGAACAAGAGGAAACGGCCTCAAGTTGCACCAGGGAAGGTTTAGATTGGATATTAGGAAAAACTTCTTCACGGAGAGGGTTGTCAAATTTTGGAACAGGCTGCCCAGGGAAGTGGTTGAGTCCCCACCCCTGGAGGTATTTAAAAGATGTGTAGACGTGGCGTTTAGGGACATGGTTTAGTGGTGGACTTCACAGTGTTACGTTTACAGTTGGACTCGATGATCTTAAAGGTCTTTTCCAACCTAAATGATTCTATGATATAATAAGTAGAAGTGCAATAAACAATATTATTATACGGGCAGTAATACGTGCAGTTCTGTGAAACAAACCTCTACTTTTCATGTGCATTTTCATGGCACTCACCTCATGTGTACAACCTTCAACAGTTTCCACAGCTTGCACCTTTACTTGAGGCATCAGGTCTGCCAGACTAAAAACATGTGAGTTAGGATTGCCAAAAAGGTATTTAAAAATCCTGTTTTACATGCAAAAATGTTGAACTTCACCTCTACTTTAACTGCAACATTAAAAAAAGGATGCACAAACTTGAAACAGACAGTTGGCAGAGACTACTACCAGGACTAAGAATACCTGTAAGTGTTAAAATTTTGCTACTACATAAATCTACTTTAGCTACTGCTTTGGGATTTGTAACACCTTAAAAACTTGCCCTCTGGATGAATTTTTATTCCATGAACCCTCCTATTTTCTGAACCAACATAAACTGCGAAGTTCCCAAGAATCTCTTAAGACACACCAAGCTGAAAAAGTGCCTGCACTGTCCTTTCAATCTGTTTTCAAAACCCCTCATAATACCTGTCATGAAGTTCTGTAAAGAGCGAGAGACATGCAGATCTTAAAGCACAGAAATGACACTCTGGCTTCCCTTCAGCTGCCTTAGCTCCCCAGCTGTCGACATGTCCAATTATACCCCCTCTCCATGTCAAATACCTGCCATCTGTGCTCAAATTTAAAAGCATGTCTGTACTTAAGATTTCAAATATTTGCTGCAATTATAATCTTACATGCCTCAAAAGCCTTGTTTCTGCCTCCTTGATCAAATTTTTCTTCCCGTATCCCAAGCCAATTATGTCTTTAAGTGGCATGGTACACAGCAAGCCTGCCTCCTCCCATGTGCCTCACTGCTTATCTCTTGCTATATGCCTGAAATCAACATGATGGCTTTGACCAAGAACCACCAGTCCATATGCAGTAGCCATGAATACATGAACATTTCATACTGCAGTTGCCTATCTGTCTGCAACGTTATTTTAAATATACCCAGTGCTTGTCACTGCTGAAGCTGTACTNCCCCATGCAATGCTACAGGCTTGGGGAAGAGTGGCTGGAAAGCTGCCTGGCGGAAAAGGACCTGAGGGTGCTGGTCGACAGCTGGCGGAGTATGAGCCGACAGCGTGCCCAAGTGGCCGAAAAGGCCAACAGCATCCTGGCTTGTATCACAAATAGCGTGCCCCCCCACTGTACTCGGCACTGGTGAGGCTGCACCTGGAATACTGTGTTCAGTTTTGGGCCCCTCACTACAAGAAGGACATTGAGGTGCTGGAGCATGTCCAAAGAAGGGCAGTGAAGCTGGTGAAGGGTCTAGAGCACAGGTCCTACGAGGAGTGGCTGAGGGAAGTGGGGTTGTTTAGCCAGGAGAAAAGGAGGCTGAGGGCAGACCTTATCGCTCTCTACAACTACCTGAAAGGAGGTTATAGCGAGGTGTGTGTTGGTCTCTTCTCACAGGTAACAAGGATAGAACAAGAGGAAACGGCCTCAAGTTGCACCAGGGAAGGTTTAGATTGGATATTAGGAAAAACTTCTTCACGGAGAGGGTTGTCAAATTTTGGAACAGGCTGCCCAGGGAAGTGGTTGAGTCCCCACCCCTGGAGGTATTTAAAAGATGTGTAGACGTGGCGTTTAGGGACATGGTTTAGTGGTGGACTTCACAGTGTTACGTTTACAGTTGGACTCGATGATCTTAAAGGTCTTTTCCAACCTAAATGATTCTATGATATAATAAGTAGAAGTGCAATAAACAATATTATTATACGGGCAGTAATACGTGCAGTTCTGTGAAACAAACCTCTACTTTTCATGTGCATTTTCATGGCACTCACCTCATGTGTACAACCTTCAACAGTTTCCACAGCTTGCACCTTTACTTGAGGCATCAGGTCTGCCAGACTAAAAACATGTGAGTTAGGATTGCCAAAAAGGTATTTAAAAATCCTGTTTTACATGCAAAAATGTTGAACTTCACCTCTACTTTAACTGCAACATTAAAAAAAGGATGCACAAACTTGAAACAGACAGTTGGCAGAGACTACTACCAGGACTAAGAATACCTGTAAGTGTTAAAATTTTGCTACTACATAAATCTACTTTAGCTACTGCTTTGGGATTTGTAACACCTTAAAAACTTGCCCTCTGGATGAATTTTTATTCCATGAACCCTCCTATTTTCTGAACCAACATAAACTGCGAAGTTCCCAAGAATCTCTTAAGACACACCAAGCTGAAAAAGTGCCTGCACTGTCCTTTCAATCTGTTTTCAAAACCCCTCATAATACCTGTCATGAAGTTCTGTAAAGAGCGAGAGACATGCAGATCTTAAAGCACAGAAATGACACTCTGGCTTCCCTTCAGCTGCCTTAGCTCCCCAGCTGTCGACATGTCCAATTATACCCCCTCTCCATGTCAAATACCTGCCATCTGTGCTCAAATTTAAAAGCATGTCTGTACTTAAGATTTCAAATATTTGCTGCAATTATAATCTTACATGCCTCAAAAGCCTTGTTTCTGCCTCCTTGATCAAATTTTTCTTCCCGTATCCCAAGCCAATTATGTCTTTAAGTGGCATGGTACACAGCAAGCCTGCCTCCTCCCATGTGCCTCACTGCTTATCTCTTGCTATATGCCTGAAATCAACATGATGGCTTTGACCAAGAACCACCAGTCCATATGCAGTAGCCATGAATACATGAACATTTCATACTGCAGTTGCCTATCTGTCTGCAACGTTATTTTAAATATACCCAGTGCTTGTCACTGCTGAAGCTGTACTACCAGCACATTCCCACTTACACAGATAATGGAAAATCAACTTCATATGCAAATTCATCCTTATATGAAAACACTACAAAGCTACTTACATGGATTATTCACAACTGGCATATACCTAACCAGTACATCTTGCTATGATTTCCTTACATGTTAAGCTGGGCACTTACTTAGCATCTTCTGTTACAACATCTTCCAATTTTGGCTTCTTTCCCAGAACAGCATCTTCAGTACTATCGACCTCAACTTCCCTTTTGGGCTTCCCCGTCACAGCTACGGAAGATTTTTCCTCTGATCGTTTTCTGCAACATAAATAAGACAACAAATTTAAAGTTTGCCTCTTTTATGTATGTATTTTCACAAAAGAAATCAGGTGTTCTATGGGCTACAGTGATCACATTGCATTCAGGGCACAACCCGGGGAACTCCACCCACAAAAACCGCCATGGGTTTTCAAACCACTTCCCAGATGAGCTTGCCCCCAGGTCCCCGCGCTCCCCAGTTGCCCACTGCGCCTGGGCTGGCTATAGCTGTGGGCCAGGGATCCCAGGAAAGCGTGTCCCTTTAGGCTCCACCGACCCCCCGGTCCCGAGGGGGTTCAGCAGCTCAAACAAGCTGGCAGAAGCCGGGCCCACCAATGCGGCCCGAGCCTCAGCCGCCAGAGCACCCCCGGCCCTGCTCCCCCGGCCCCTCACCGCGCTCTCACCCCGGTCTCCTGGCGCCCTCGGTGGCGCCTACTTTGCTCTTCTTGGCGCCGGAGGCGGCGGCGGCCGAGTCCTCCTCAAACACGCTGAAGAGCTCGTCCCCGAACGCGTCCGCCATCTTCCCCACCGGTCCCACAATGCCTCGCGCGGGACAGCCTCCCCCTACACCCCCCCGGATCCTTTCCGCCCCTACCCCGGCTCTGCACCCCGAGGAGAAACAGAGACCCCGCCACCCCCGGGCACGGGCGCCCCACGCACAGCCCGAGCCTGAGNACCCCCCGCGGCCGGCGGTGACCCTTGCCCCGGAACTTGCTTTCCGCCAGGCCTCCGAGGCCTGGCGGCGGCGAGGTGCGCTTTCTGAGGCGCTGACCAATGGGAGGCGGAGGGCGGTGTCAAGCGGGCAGCACCGGCCAATGGAGAGCGGGGGGCGGTGCCGAGCGCGGTCCCCGGATTTAGGGGGAGGGCAGGTTCCGGTGTAGGCAGGGGGTGTCATGGGCGGCCGCAACAAGAAGCAGCGGGCAGGCAGCGCGGCCCATACCGCCTCCGCCGCCACCGCCGCTGCCCGGGCTCGAGCCGCTGCTGAGGCTGGCGCTGCCGCCGCCTCCGCTGCAGAGGTGGGCAGTCGAGCGGCGCCGCGGCCGCTGCCCGCCTCCAAGGAGCCGCGTGTCAAGCAAGGTATCGGGTCCTGCGGCGTGAGGCGGCCCCGGCACGGAGCCCCGGGGGCGGCTGTGCCGTGGGGAGGGAGGGGTGCAGGTGGCTGAGGGATGTCCCGGCTGGCCGGGAGCGGACGGAGGAACAGCTTCGTCAGGGAGCCCCCGAGGGCGCGGTCTGCCTTTGCCTGGGGGCCTCGGTGTGACGGGAAAAGGCCTGCTAAAAGGCTTGACGTTATTGAGCGTCGAGAGAGGCACCTTAAATGCCTCCGGCACGGGGTTGGTTAGGCCTGGCTTTAGCCCCTCTCACTTCCCGGGGTGTCCCTGAGCACATGAGCCTGTTGACGCTGATATGTTGACGTAGTTACCAAAGATCTGTCATTAGGTTATTGGTAGTTCTTGTGGAACAAGTGTTGGTGTGGCGCTTTCCCAGTAATGCACTGCTTTTGTAGATGTTTGTTCCAGATGTGCTCAAAACCAGTGTAATTTGGGTTTGGGATATTTATTTTTTTGTGTGTCATGAAAAAAGTCCAGAGCAGTTCTAGGGCCGGAGGCACTTCAGCAGTGTTGGATGAGCTGAGGGATGACTGTTCTGGGTGCAGCCTGAAAAACTAGTATTCTGCAGCACAGTGAGATGTCTGTCTTCAATAAACCAGCTTTGCCAGAAGTGGCTCAGGGATCTTATAACATCAGTAACAGCATGTGTTGCAGACTATAAGCAAATCATGCAACGGCCAGGCCATTCGAGATTCTAACTTGTTAACACAAAGTGTTGCAATCCATTAGCTTAAACTTCCTGAACCTATTCATGTACTCTGCTTTTACAAATTTGGGCTCTGCTAAACATATTTCTTGTGTCTCCCCCTCCTCCAACACCATGGTGCTCAGTCCTCTTCAGAAACTATCCTGCTTCTCTCCCAGGTTGTCTGCTGTGGTGAAAAATAAGTCAGTGTAAGTGAAAAATAAGTTAGTATAGTCTAAATATTGTGTAGTTGCACAGCCTACCAATAAGTGCCAGTGATTACGTTGTGAGTGCTAACTGCTCTTTGTAGCTAGCTCCTGACCAGAGGTGATCACTTTTTTTCTGAAATGCTGTTACATACACCCAGTCCTGATCTAAAAATGGGCTCTCCTAGAGCCTCTCTGCAGGCAGCCCAGCACAGATGAGCTGTCCAACCTGCCTGCTGGCAGGCTGAGGAGCTGGGAGTTAGCAGTGCCTCCTGGAGCACAGGGCTGCTCCTTCTGCGGAGGCACACAGCCTCGAGGGGTGGTGAAAGCTGTGAGGTTGCTCAGTTTCTTTTTAGCTGTGCAGTACCAGAAACAGTATGTGTGTTCTGAAAACAATGGAATCCAACAGCAAGCCGTGTGTTGTGAGAAGCCAAACCATTCTAATGACAATAAATAGCTTTGTGAATTAATATTTTTTTCTAACAGCTGCTAAATGAAAACTGTTTAAGAATGGCCATAGCAGATCAGACCAAAGACCTCTGTAACACAGTGCCCTGTCCTAGACAGGGGCCAAAAGCAGGTACCTAGGTAAGAATAGGTCGAACATGCAGTGATAACTTCCATAGGGTACTCTTACATCCTCCACCAGTTGTGGCTTAGGGTCTTCCTGAGCCAGATGCAATGTTGTTTCAATGCCCTCCCAAATTGATTGGTTTCTTTACTACAAAGCTATCCTGTCTGCCCTTGGACTTGGTAAACATCCAATACCCACAGCTTTAGTGGCAAAGAGTTCTGTTATGTAGCTATATGCTTTGTAATAAAAAAACCCTCAACAGTCTTACTTGTTTTGAACCTGTCATTAGCTTACCTATTTGGCACTCCTCGTTCCAGTGTTGAGAGAGAGTGAGCCAAATCCCATTTCTTCTCATTGTGCCACTTGGGATTTTATATTTTGTCTGCTAAGAGTCATACACTTCTTCACTACTCCTTGTTCAAGGGCCTTTCTGTACCATTTATTATTCTTATTGTTGTTATGTGCCTGCACGTTTCTGGCAGATTAGTGTAATATTTGCTTGCACTAAGCTGCATTATGTTGAGTCTGCTTATCTACTGTAAACAACGTTCTCTGTGTTCTGCTTATGTAATTGGTGGTTATTTGCAATTCTCAGGTCCAAAAACTTACAGTTTTAGTTCAACAACAGATTCCAGTGCTGCTGCAAATCTAGATAAATCTGTTCTTAAGGTGAGTATCTTCTTTAGGTAAAACAACTTTGGTTTTCATAGTACTCTTTTAGCAGAGTAAATATTTTTCCAGCTCTTCTTCAGTGTTATGTTATGCAGGTAAACTACATTCATGTATTAGGCATTGACTTGTCTAATTGTCATTGTCCTGAAGTTGATGTGTTTGAGATTTTGAGTGTGCTTTAAGAAATAGGGGTAAACTAACAAGGCAAGAGAACATATTTTTAAGTAACAATGTTACTCTGCATGCAGGGCTACTAAGAGTTATGTTTGGGCTTCTGCTGTGCATATGGATTCTCTTCCTGTCAGAGGAAGAATACAGATTTTAGACAACAACCTCAGTAGCAACCAAAGCTTGGTTCCTGTTTTAGAAGTGTTAAAAATACTAAAATTATTATTTTACTAAAATTATTTTTTAAGCCAGATAGGGATGAGAGTGTCACAGATTGTATCTTGATGATCAAATTATTTTATACCAGTTCTTGTAAGTGGAGGAGAAAGGCCTCGTTCTTTCCAGTAGAATTTTTTTTTATTTCCTTACAGTATTTCCCTTGACATACTACATTTCCTTGAAGATGTGAATGAGCCTTCTCTGTAATAAGGGATGAACTCTTCTATTTCAAGTAAAAGCATATAGCTTGCAAGAGTAAAAAGAAAAAAAGTGTTCTTTTTGTAAGAAATGTTTACTGCACTTATGGAAAGCTGAGAAAGTTGGGATTTGAATGGCAGACAGATTTCTGCATTCTTATTTCGTTAGCCGTGAAGAGCATTTTTGATATGTCATAAAAATTTGTAATGCTTTGCATTGTATCAACTAATTTTCTCTGTGCAGGTAATGATAAATGGTGATTTGGAGAAAAGGATTATTGATGTAATTAATGACCATAAAAAACAAAATGATGACAAAGGAATGATTTCCAGAAGACTTACTGCTAAGAAACTACAGGTAGAGTTTAAAGTGTTGATCCCTAACCATTGTTTGTTTAGAATAAGCAGTTTCTTTTTTGTCATTCATATCATGCATCATACTATACTTCTGTATGTAGTACAATACAGTGTAGCATGCTTTCCAGTAGTTAAATTAATGATCAGTCAGTGGAATCAACAAGTATGCTTATTAGGAGAGATGTCTTTATGCATTCAGTAACTAAAATCAGAGTCTTCAGACAGGATAGAGGAATAGAACTTAATCTGAATGTTTTGTTTCCTACGTTTTTCATTCCATATAGCTGGAAAATTGTAGGTTCATCTTTCTAACTAGACAATACATTCTGTACAGAGGCTAGAATGTAGATTTCCTTATACATATGCGTACATATTGACAATAAAATTATTGTAAGCTCTGTGTGCAAAACAGGATTTTCTAGTCAGCCTTCTGATGTATTAATTTATGCTGTTTACCTCCATTTAATGCCAGTTATCTGGTATCTGGGAAATAGGAGTTTACAAGCCTGTATTAGATCGCTAGATTAAATCCTAATACTTTTGAACTTTTCTATTTATAGGATGTATACATGGCTTTACAAAGATTCTCTTTTAAGACTGAGCACATTGAGGAAGCAATGAAAAATACACTTTTATATGGTGGTGATCTTCACTCTGCACTTGATTGGCTCTGTTTAAACCTTCCTGACGGTGAGTATGGTGACAGAATTGACTACAGTTTTTAACAGAAGAGTAATGGTTCACAGTGGTAATTAACTATAGTGTTTCACTAAGACTGGTAGTCATCACAGCGTTCCTTTACTCGATGTGCTGCTGACTGGTTCTGGGATATTTTTTTAGTGTATAAAGTCTTGTAGACCTATTGTTCCTACTCTTAGAGTTTTATGGAAGTCCAACAAGCAAATGCTGGCTTATCCAAATGCTAAAGCCTGATTTTATTTTAGGCATACTTGTTTTGTTTTATGTTCTTCTAGTTGGCTCCCAACACACTTTAAAACATTTTCAATAATTATTATTGACATATTCTGTGACATGGCTTTTTTATTTTGAAGATGCCTTGCCTGAAGGTTTTAGCCAGCAGTTTGAAGAACAGCAGCAGAAACCTAGAGCAAAATTTTGTTCTCCTGTGTCACAGCGTGAACCCCCACCTCGCTTAGTAGATAACAGAAAGAAAGAAAATGGCCCTGAAACTAAGGTAATCTGAGAAATTCATTTGTATTTACTGGGGGGAAGAGAGGACAAAGTTTTCTAAACTACAGCATTTGCATTGTCTTCCAACACTGATGTGAAAAACTTCTGAAAATACGGTATGCTTAATAATTGTCACCCACATTATTTTAACTTCAGTGCAGTGGTCATTTGAAGGTAACGGTTTTTTCATGTGTAGAAGGCTCTTCATAGTTCATTTTTGTGGTAAAGCATAGGTTAATTTTCTCCTGGAATGGGCTCATTCTGTTTATTTACAGATGGCACTCTTTGCGTACTTATGTGGGTTTAAGTTTGCCTGTGTACTTGCAGAGTTTTGATTTCTGTGATTATTGAATCTTAAACCTAGAAATAGAAAAGATTTCTTGCAAAAGTGTGGGTGTTTTTTTTTCTTACAGCAGTTACAATTGTTCAAGTGTTAAGGTCTATAAGTGTATTGTGAGATGTTTACCCTGGTTGGAGAAGTCTGTTCCTTTTTTTTGCATTATTTATGTCATATAACTTTGTTAATATATAAAATCTTAAGCAATAGTTGCTAAATACTGACAGACAAAAGCATTGGTGTTTTCACTTACTTTTACCATTACTTTTCACTTTCTTTCGTCTTCCTAGGAGACGAATGTGGGGAAAGAGAAAGAAGTGAATATGAAGGAATGGATTTTGCGATATGCCGAGCAACAGAGTGATGAAGAGAAGAATGAGTCTGTGAAAGAGACAGATGAAGAAAAGGTTGACCCAGTAAGATAGAATAAACACTTCATGAAAGTTAAAAAAAGGGGACTGAATTTTTTTTTTACGTTACCTGTTTTCACATTTACAGACTTCTGAAGGGAAAATGTATTGAAACTTCTCCTTTCCTGAGTAGTTTTTCCTTTCCTATTCTTTTGTACTGGGCTCAAAATACTGAATGCTTTGTGCTGAAAAGGAAAAATTCTTGCAACACATCAGTGAGATTAGGAAAGTGACTATCAAATTCTGAGAGGTTTTAACTGTTAGTTACGTAAAAACTAATTGTTCCTCCTTTGTGTAAGCTTGGTATAAAGGACAAAACCCCACTTTTTATTGTGAAGTTCATTAAGAGTGACAAGCATACAATATTCGACTTGTAATTAATAATTCTGTTTGAAATAGAATGAGAGGTATGTACATCTGGCTTCCAAGCTCTCAGAAGCAAAAGAACAAGCAAGCATCTCCAAGCAAGACAAAGACAAGCAAGGCCAGAAGGTAGCACAGGAGAAAATACGAAGAATTCAACAAGGTAGAGCTATGTAAATTACCTGTGTCTTATTTTGTGGCCTGTGTATTTGTTAGGCAAGTAAGAAAAGGTCAGTAACACTTCACTACTTCTGTTTTCAGGTGGTCAGTATGAATTAATATAACTGATCTTTTCTTTTTTAAAGAATAAATGCTCAGCAGTTGGTGGGTGTAAGCTGTATTCTCTCTCTGACAGAAATGGCAGTACTTGAAGAACATCCAATATTTAATCTGGCTATAAAGATTTCAAACCAACAACAAAATGAAAAGAAAAAAACTCCTTCTCCTCAGCCTCAAGAAACCACTTTGAATTTGAGCTTGCTTGAAAAACCTGATGGTGCTGCAAAGGAAGACAAAGGTGTGTTGGAAATGGTTCAGTACAAGCTTGAAGAGTACTACAAATTTCCAGCATTAAATTTCCAGTATTAGTTCTGGGTTGTATTGCATTGCAGTGCTGAGTCGTCAAGCTCTGATTGTGGGAAAGTCAGGTGGGCTACCTTACTGACCAAGCTGACTTTAAAGGATCTGTAGTTGTTTTAGCAGATGATGTTGAAAGCTATTTTTGCCATACTGTCATGTCTAAAA
>VYZW01042855.1:886-14537 GCA_013401315.1 Balaeniceps rex | reverse complement strand
TATACTTCATCAGTCTTTGTGTAGGACCTAATGAATAACACATAGTAGGTTAAAGAAAACACTCCAGTTTCTGTAGTCAGTTGGATTCCTGTTTGTATAGCGTTTTGCTCATAATCTAATGATAATTGAGAGCCATTTTGTTTAATGACTTGGAATACAATTAAATCAATAAAATGTTTATGGACATTGTTAAAAGAGTGCAGTACCTTCCACCTATTGAAATATAACTGACAAGTTAAAAGTTAAGTGTGAAGGACTATAACAAAATACACTGCCATTTATTTTTTTCTGTGCCATTTCTAAATGTGTCTTAGAATGTGTGAAGCCTGTGTGATCTATCTGTTAGCAGGACAAAGGGAAAGACAAACCATATGTTAATTTATATCATAAAGATACCATATAAGAAACTGCATCAATATATAGTCTAAAGAGGTTAAGTCAAACCCTGTTTTCACACACAATGACTGATGAAGTATAAATTTTACTATGAGGTTGAAAGATTACACAGGGCTGCTAATAAGGGTTAGGTGTTATAGTTTAGGGGGACCATAAGTGTCTTTCTCGGCTTTACAATATATGACTCTATAGGCTGTTTTAGGTGCTACAGAGTGTTGTCTATGGGACAAGCACTATCAGTGGTCTTTTTTTTTTACTATCCTGGGCTTTAAGAGTGCCCTACTTCATCCCAGCTCCATGCTGGAAGAAAAAATTCACTTGTATGTCCAGCTTCTCTCAAAAGGACATGAACTAGAACAAGTGCACCAACAAGAAGGGAAATATGTTGCTCCAGATCCTCTCCTGGGTATGATGAGAACATCAGTATTTCAGGATACCCCAGAATCTGGGGACTGAGTCATCACTGCCATTCTCCCTTTTTCTTCATCCCTCATTTAAATAGATTTATTTGTAGCTTGTATTTCCCTTTCTAGCAAGAAAGTTATTTAATCAAGGCCTTTTTCATTTTTTAAATTCTGTGCATTTAATTTCAGAATGTTCATTCTCAAGTCNGGAAATGGCTGACAAGGAAGCAGAATTTTTTCCACCAGGTGCTTTTGAGGCTAGGTGATGAGATGATCATAGAAGAATCTTTCCATCTTTATGCCTAAAACATATGAGTATCTTGTGTGGCTTTTCTTTACCTTTTCTTCTGGGGAAAAGCTTTTCCTGCTCTTCTCTTGATATCTGCTAAAGCACAGAGAGTTTCATTCAGTAGCATACAGGTAGCACCGACAGTGAAGGTAACATCTTTTTTTTTTTCCGTGGAGTCAGAAACACAAAACTTGAGTATCCACCTGCCTATGGTTGTAAGTCAGTAGAGGGCAGCAGTACACATGCCCACTAACCAGTTATTACAGTATAATGTACATTTTATTGATGTCTTAAAACGGATGGCTTGCTATATTTATGATAACATTTATTACAGGACATAGAGTTCATCATGCTGGAACAAACCATTTAGTTCATCTTGTCCAGTAAGTGGCTGACAGTGGCAGTGAATAACTGATGTCTCAGAGCAAGCATAAAAATAAATAAGATGCACTCAGCCAATTGTGCAATGCCAAACCTCCGCAGGCGATTAGCTAACACCCTCAAGCATGAAATCTGATTACGTTATTATCATCTTAGCTTGCATAAGCATGGATTCTTAGCAATGCTGTTAGTTATCCACTCCTCTTTCGAAGGTAACGATAGTTTTTGCCTCAGTGAGTTCCTGTGGCAATGATTTTCACAAATATATTATGCAAACTTTTTTGGTTTTGATCAGTCTTGTTAACTGAATTCGGCAGCAGAAACATATGCTCATATCAAAAATATAATAGCTGATACTTGAATAGATACTTAGTTTTAATACATTTTTAGACTGAAAATTTAGTCAAACCTTAATTAAAAGTCATAACATGATGAGTTTTCATTAGTAATCATGATCTTAAAAATAACATAATGTGAGGGTTCTTTTCAAAAGAGCTTTTCTCCATGTCCTACAAGGACCAAAACTCATGCTACTTTTAAAATGAATCCTGAGATTCTCATGTAGTCACATGGAACTGAGAGCCGGGGATTTAAGATAATGATGAAACAGGGCGAGAATTGCAAAATTCTGCAAGTTGATAACAGTTTATAATAGCTACATAAAAGGGTGCCCATCCTAAGCTACAATGCCCTTGACAAACTTGAATGCATTTCGTAGTCCTAAGCAGGCTCGATCGATTAACCACTGACAGTCCTACCAAAGCAAATGACAAATACCTAACAAGACTCACAATCTGAACAGTTATAGTCTCTTGACTTCAATTCCTTCCCTCCTCCCCTTTGCAAGCAAGCTGGGAGAAAAGATATGCTTTGAAGAACAGCTTATAAGAAACTGAGACTTCTGTGTAGTCAAACTTCTTATATTATTGTTGATGAAATTTGAAAATTAGGACTTTAAAGAACAGGATTGGCTGTCTGCTCTTTGGCCACTTTGTCGGAGTATGACCATGACTCACCACCCCCCAGTCCAAATCACCCATGGTCTGCTATGAGTTTGGAATCACGCATGGTTAATTACTCTTTTCACAGGTTTCCATATGCTCTGTCTTCTCCTTTAAATGCCAGTGAAATAGCACGTTACTGTAGACTTTACTGTACTGCGTAAATCTGGCATCATTTTCTGCTGTAAAGAAGCAAGGAAGTGTCAGATGTCAGATTGCATATAATGTCATAAAATGTCCATGCAGAAAAGACAACAGTGAGTTAAGTATCTGGTTATAAAAATCTGGCTTTTTATTTTTTGTTTCCTTTTTTTTTCCTTTTTTTTTTTCCTTTTGTTTTTCCATGGATGCACTGCTAAGACTGTTCAGAAAATAGGTATGAGAATGAAATAGGAAGGTGTATTCGAATTGCACAGGGAGACAGAGCATCAGCATGCTGAAATGAAATCTTCCCCTCTTTGTACCTGTACTTCACAGCAAAAAGAGAAGCTGACAAAAACAGTGTTTGCAGTATCCTAGATATAATGGAGATACTCCCAAATGACAAGCTGAGGCACATTAAGGAAAAGGGGAAAATGAACAGTACACGTCCCTGTGTTACCTTCTATACATCTCTGCTTTCAGCAGCACAAATATCAGAAAAGCAGACACAGTCTTGTTGCTTATTCTTCTGGTTACTGCTCCCAGGACCATACGTATTTCACATTAAGCAGTTGCGGATTAAACACAAAAGCAGTCCTGGGTGCTGCAGGGTCCTCATCTTTCACTTGTGTGTGGTAGGCTCTGGGATGTGGAGTCATACGACTTTTCTCACCTTGCCACAGTGAATATTGTGTTGTCTTCTGCATATTCAGCTATTTGGGCCAGAGTATGTATTTTTTTTTTGTAGTTCTGAGAGCACATATTACTGGGAAAACAGCTTTCCAGTGTCCACAGGGTAACTCCACACTGCTCTCTGTCATTATTTGCTGTATGTATATTGTCTGATTTGGTCCCTTTACAGCCTGACAGGTAATATTACATCTGTTGCCACAGTAAAATTCCATGCCAGCATGAAGTCTCGGTTTCTATAGTTTTTTCAGCTATATACATAAAACTTTGTCCTTTGGTCTTTGCCACTCTGCCTTATATTATAAGGTTAATTTCTGTAGTCTTCCCTGGAATGGTTTTGATTCTTTGGGGGGTGATGGGGATGGGTGTTGTTGGGTTTGGGGTGGTTTTTTTGGGGGGTAGCCTTTCCAGTAACATAGAAATTAGGGCTCCAGATACCATTAGGATCTTTCCCATTAAATTTCAAGTCAGATGCTGCTGGCTGGAAGGATATTTCAGGACCTTGGATTTACACATAGGTCATATTTTTGCTAGTCTGGCCACTGCTGGTTTCATTCTGAACAAACTAATGGGTAAAATGACCAGACTTCTGATGTTTCCAGCAGTAGGCTCATTTCTCTGTGTCATTTGCTAGTCCACTTCAGAGCCTGCTGAATCACAACCAGGGTGCTGTCTGGTTCCTCTTCACTGGAAACCTGCCTGTCTCAGACTCTGGTTGCTATGGAGTTACTTGCTGCCTTTCAATCTGGAGATGTCTGACTTCCTTAGACACTTCTACCTGTGGCATTTGAATCTCATGTTGATGCCTTTGCTCTCTGCACTGTGACCTGCAGCCCAGTGTCCCAGCTCCTTGGTACTGCTCATTTCCAGCTTATGGATCCGTTCCATTTCACTTGTTAGTGTAACGGCTTTATTAAGCAGCACTCAGCTGAGTTAGGCTGTAGAACAGCTGTTACAAGGGGACCCTGTTTGAAAGAGATGTGCATTCCTCAGATGAGGCCATGCATTTCTAAACAAGTAAGGATTTATATAGAAACAGAAGTTTGTTTAAAAAATACTGGAATTTTTTTCTTTTTTTCTTTTAATGACTGGACTTCAGATGGAACAAACAGAGAGATAGGAAGGACATAACACACAATACAGAAAAATAAGTGGAAACAAAGGGAGTGATCTGAGAAGAAAATTGAAAACTCAGTTTTTCAGTTCTTTGGCTTTGGTAATTGTCTTCAAGAATGTAAATGCATTTGATGTCTTCTGAGGGAAAGAGATTTCTTTTTAATAAAAACTACACCATGAAAAAAAATCTTTTTTTTTGGTAAATAGTGACTCTTCAATACTTCAATTTATGCCTCGCATACCAGATAGTCTCATCTTTCCATTGTATTTCATACTTGTGCTGAATGGTTTTCATTTGCTAGCTTGCTACCGTAAATGGAATTCATTAATCTGAGGAAAAAGTAATTATAACAAAGAACATAAAGTATCAGATTATTAAGATGATATCTTTCTCTGTCGAGATGGGTTACTTCAATCCATTCATCATCTCATAGAAACACTAAGTTACTTTAGAAGGAACGTGTCCTGAATTTAAATCTGAAGACAGATATAAGAGTATGTCTTGTACTTAAGAAAAAGAAGCGCTCAAGAACGGTATCTGCATTATGCCCGATATATTAAAGGCTGATGGCTAAATGTCCGCATATTTCACTTCTGTTTTAAAACGTGACTCTCACATTGAATCAAACTTCAAAAAAGTGAATTTCGCCCCTGTCCAGGTGCCAAAATGAAGCATGAATGATGTGAGGATATTCAACAGGTTGTGGTAGCAATTGTTTTCAGTGTGGGGAATCAGTATTTCAACCTCTACCTTCCAGTGAATGGGAGGGGATCTCCTCCATGGTCCAGGAGTGCCCAGGGCCTGCCTGATTTCTTTGAATTGCCTCAGAACAGGGCAGTGCAGCCCACTTCACTTTCCCTTCCTTTCCTGAGTGGAAAGGAAGCATGGAAGCAATATTCTGACCCTCCTTGCTCTTGTCACCGCCAGAGCGAGGAGACACTGCTCAGCAATACAGAGAGCCAGCTTTGTTTCCTTGGGACAAGACAGGTCCATCTTGGAGCCAGCTGGCATTGGCTCTATCAGGCATAAGTGAAGCTTCTAGCAGCTTCTCACAGAAGCCACCCCTGTAGCCCCCTGGCTACCAAAACCTTGCCATGCCCACCCAATACACACTAGTATATAGAGCTATGCATTGAACAACTTGTAAGAAAATTGTACTTGAGATAGATGGTTTAAAATATTTTGTTTAGATTCAAATTTATTAATCTAAAACAAACTATTTACTCACTTTCAATCAGAAAAAAATTAAGACCTCCAAGGAATTTCCATAGAGAGATTTCAGTTTAGAAAAGTCTTCATTTAGTGTTCCTTACCTAAGTGTAATTTAGTTGTCCAGCTCGTAGGTGTCATAGTACCTAGTTGTAAAAACAAAATAAAATTGAAAACTATGGTTGAAACTGTGGTGGAACCTATTGAACAGAGGAGAGAGCCTCTGACTATTTCTGGCATCAGATTCTGCTCTGTGCTGCATGTCAGTAGAATTACACTGGTCCTCATAGGTGAAAGGGAGGCAAATGTCAAGCTGAAGGGACTTTAGGGACAGTAGAGCACAGTGCATCAGAAAGTGTGGTCTGGAAACATGCTGTGGAGCAGCGACATCCTTGCCAAAGCAAAGGCCAAGATTCTTCTTTTATTTACTTCCTTGTATAAACACTAACTGCAATAAGTCTCTACAGGATTTTCTGAGGACAATGTCTGTCCCAATTGCTTAGCAAAAGGATGGTTGTTAATTTTGCTGGAAAATACTTTTAACTTCAGTCCATCCACTAGAAAAAAAAACAATATCTATGCTGACTACCAAAACTTGAATCACTGTTACATGTAATACAAAGTCATAGTGTGTTACTGAAATACATCTTTAAAATTAGCAATAAAATATGTTTTATTTTAGTCTTTCTGTCACACGTACATGTCTTGGGGGGGGGGGGAAACTAAAAGAAGGAAAGATTATGGCTGAGGAACCTTCATTTGTTACTGTGATTATTTTAGGAACAAGAGTTTATTATTTTTTAAAATTTTTTAGCTGCACTGTCTGAGAAACTTAAATTTCCCGTTTGGTGTTTATCTTCTTTATCATTTTTGGGTGATAATTTACCGCATAATTCATCTGTTGGCAGGGCCCCAGGAGTCAGATATCCTCACTGACTTAAATAGGGTACAACTGTTTCCACTTCCACAAACCAGAGAGAGGAAGAAGGTACTTTGAGTGCTTTACATAATGAATGACATTCATTATGATGACATTAAATTTGTTCAGAAAAATCCTTTCTGAAATTGTAAAATTATGAAATTAACACTTTATTTCACCTTCCCACCCAAATTCCCAGCAAAGACATTGAAAAGAAAACTGGAAACATAGATGCCTATGCTTAAATGGGCTGGCCACAACTAGGTGGCTATCTCTATATTTAATAATTTTTAATGAAGTTTTTAGTCTGTTGAGGTCAGTAGAAAGATACCCATGTGTATCGGGTGCAGGTGCCCAGGTGCCAGCAGCAGCAGCAGTGGGGGCTGCAGGGCGGCCCCTGTGAGGAGCGGCCGGGGCTGCCCCGCGCCGGACACAGCCGGTTCCAGCTGGCTCCAGCTGGCTCCAACGGCCCCAGTGCAGGACAGGGCTGAGCCCCTCAGCCACGGGCGGGCGCCTCGGGGAAAGCCTGGGGAAGGAAGGGCAAAACGCTGCCCGGCAGCCGGGGCTGAGGGCAACAGTGTGAGAAACAGCCCTGCGAGCCCTGAGGGGAGAGCGGGAGGAGGGCAGGAGGTGCTCCGGGCGCCCCGGCAGAGATGCCCCTGCAGCCCCGGGAGAGACCTTGGTGGGGCAGGTGTTTCCCTGCAGCCTCTGGAGATCCCACAGTGGAGCAGGTGGATATGCCCTGAAGGAAGCTGCAGCCCATGCAGAGCTCATGCTGGAGCAGGTGTATCCTGAAGGACTGCAGCCCGTGGGAAGGCCCCAGGCTGGAGCTGGTTAAAAGTGTGAGGAGGAAGGAGCATCAGAGAGGAGCTGTTATGGACTGACTGCTGCCCCCTGTTCCCCATCCGCCTCCTCCACCCATGCCTCTGGGTGTCTAGCAGCCAGTCAAGGTCAACCCACCATACGATGGAACCAGGCATTTTTAAAAACACTCAAGGATGCTTCCTACTCTTATGTTTGAAGGTGGTGTTTAGCCTTGTTCACATCCTACACTAACTCCCACTTTACAACAACTAGATTTCTACTCAAAAAAAGTAGTGTGTTCAATCCATACAGGAGCTGTAATGCAGTTTAAAAGGATCCTCATCTGAATGACTAGATGTCTTGACCCTTGGGACAAACATGCATTGAAAAGTAAGTCCAGATACAACCTCAAGTTGCTAAGCACTTTGACTTCTATCCGACAAAGCATGTTAACACGCTCTCCGTCCTAGATGGTTCTAGAGTACTTGACTTCTTCAAGTCCAAAGACTATAAAAACTGATGACAGTGGGTAATACCATAATCATAAAGAACACTGCATTTTTATGGAAAAATATTAATGTAGGTATTAAAAAACTGCTTCACAGTAGGTAAAACTACCACATGTTTAATAAACATTTAATAAAACCAAGTAAACAATAAGATAAAAGGCACAATCAACTCTCTTCATTCTTCTGTAAATATTCAAGAAGGCCATTATTTTTAAGCATCATTTGTTACTATCGCCACGCCATTGACAAATAATTATTGTGCTCAAAGCAACAAGGAGCATTTGCAATGAAATGCTGACAAACATCTTAATTGTAAATCTCTGAAGATCTGATTCATATTAATATGGAAATTAAATTTTAAAGGGCTAATGCTGGACTTTGCAGTTTGTTATCCTGCATCCTAAGCACTTACAGTTTGACACAGATCAAATGCTTCATCAGTATTCCAGAGGAGATTGACTTTATTTTAGTTCAGAAAGTAATGGCCTATTTGCTTAATATATGTATATTAGAGGTATTACTGTTTCAGTAAAACACTGGAAATTGCATTTCTGCTAAAGCATCCCTGAACCCCCTGACTCACACCTGGGATATTATTCAGCGTGCATGGGTCATACGGGTCGCACTGGGATTCCAGCAAGGGTATTACACATTGCCTATGGCTAGCTGTGTGTCATTGGATTTTCTTCCCTAATGCATATCAGATACAGCTATTCTGAGGGCAGGGATAGCTCTGCAGTATGCTCCAGATCCTCCTGGTCCCTTCCTTAGCCAGGTCAGGTACTTGGCCAGACAAGGCATAACAGTGATGGAGAGTTCCTCCCACCCCAAATCAGGATGGGGGCAGAGGGTGTATCTGGTCCCAGCAACCAACATGCATGCCCAGTTCCCACAGTTACAGATACAATTATTCATAACATGATATAATTATGATAACAGATTTCAAAATAGGAATATTTTTATATAAATAACAGCTTTCACCAAAGTAGTCAGTCACCTACATATACCTAGGAAATAGACTAATCCAGCCTTCTTGTACTCAGTTCTTTACTAAGAAAATTATGATACCTTGTTTCAGCACTCAAGACTAACAGGAAGGATCTGGCATACATGGAGTTTGTGTCAGGCTTTAGACCATTACCCTCAATGTGTATATTGCACCATGCAAGACTGGAGGTACAAACAAGTCATGCAGACTTAGCAGTGGGAACGGCCTGCATGACTACAGTTGCACACTGAAATGGAGGTCTGCTGGAGACTAAGATATCTCCATGTGTAAACACTATATCTCTCTAGGGAGCTCAGACCCTCTTTGGTTGAAAAGGTGCTAGATGAAAACACATGCCTCAAGTGAGTGCCAGGTATTTCATGCATCAGCATTATGTACCAAGCAATGAATCATAATCCGGGGCTCTTTCCATGGGTACAGGGGCAGATGATATTTTTTTCCCCCTAAAAATATTCAAACTTGCCAAAAGCATATCTTCTAGAAAGGACTGGATTTTACTTAAAAATCAAAACTCTGGAGACAATTTTTTTTTCAAAAAAGAAGCAATGTCATTTGCATTCACAGCTTCATGAGGAGATATTCTTGCTTTTAAATGTTCCTCTTTGACTGAAGCTTTCAGTACTCTGTAGATTCTTAAGAAGTATCTTTAAAGAAATATCAAGCATAGTCATTCAGACGGGTAGATATTATGCACATCTTCATGGCATGTGTCATTTTCTGTCTTAAGCCAATCATTCATTCAAAATAAATAGTATATTATAATTCAGGAAATCCTAGTGGAGCAGTCATTATAATTAGCAATCCTGAGCTGCAGACTTGCCAAAAGGATACTTTTGTGTTCATATAAGTCAAGACAAGATTTTTTCTTTGGGAGTCATTCTTTCATCCTCTCTCTTTTCCTCATGTGAAGCCAAAAATTTCCAAGCAGCTTGTCATCAGATGTGTCTAAAGTATATATATCCCTAATGGATGGCATCTGATAAATTCTTTTCAACGTCTTACAGTAAAGGGCAGCTGCAGCAAGCAGCTGCAATTTGTTTGATTTTGTTCATCAAGGTTTCATTAACAACAAATGACACATACCCAGGATGTGTGCATATTGTCTATCTTTGAGTATTCTTGATAATAGGGCATTACAATTTTTATACTATTGGATGAGATTACATAGAAAGGACCACTGTTTGGGTAATAGGGTTTATGTAAAAATATGCTAAGCTAGCTCTTCAGTTTGAGATTGGTCTTCAGACGTTTCTTCACATTGTTTGAGTTCACATATTGTCAGCTGAGGCAATATTTTCTATAGAAAAGCTTAAATAAGAAGTCAGGACTTAGAGGAAAGAGAAAGAGTTTATTTTCCTAATGGGAAGCCTAATAAGAATATGAGTTATCTTAATGTCTTAAAAGCCTGACAACCAATATTAATGAATGCCATTATCAGATTTTCCTGTCTAGATTCACGTGTAGGCAAAGTGACCAGGGAATATTACAATAAACACCTAGGCTTGATAGTGATAGCATTGTATAGTGTTTTGTAAAGCTAAATCAATAACTCGAGAACAGAAATTTCACTACCTGATATGGTAAATTGATGAAGTTTTACAAAGAGATCTGCCAACAGACTCTGTTTAAAATAATATCTTTGCTTCAATTGTTGCTTAGCAGCAGATATTGTTTTCTTTCTCTCCCATTTGATATATTTTTATGTTATGACAGACTTTACATATTTATTGCTCAAAAAGTAAGACTTAAAATTAAAAATATATGTTATTTGCTTAAATGTACAGTCAACAAGGAAAGCAAACATATTAGTTGTTCTAAAAGGCATTTTCTAAAGACTGCATACTTCAGACATAATTACTCTTTTCCTCTTCCTTCCCTTTCTTCTCCAAATCTTAATTTAATCAGTCTCCTACAAACTCCTCTTCTTTATTCTTATTTTGGCTGGCACACACTTCCAGCTTGATATGTCTATTGCTTAACTACATTACTAATGCATAATTATTTATTAGTAATGGGCACAGATATAAGTTCCAGAGTAACACTGGATGTGGATGATGCAGTTATCCATTGGACATCTGCATTTCTTCTGGCTTCAGCCATGACTTCTTGTTGTACTCAGTATGATGGACTCACATGGCATTCGTTTCCAAGATTTCTCTTGATAATCCGCATACGGAAATGAACTCTCTTTACATGGCAGAAATTGTCTAGAGTCAGTGGTGTCAGTTTTGGCACAGCAAATCTAACAATGGCATTTATGATTTTAGCCATTGCAACAGTTCTAGGAGTAAAAAGTTGACTAATAATTTCCTAATTCTTCCCCAAAAAGTTGTCCAAGCTTGGAAAGATCTGTTTCAAACTGCATTCTCAAGTTTCTTTCTCCTGCAGAAGTGCTCACAGTGTCAAACGGGAAAAATGTGCGGTCCACTCAGTGCTTTGCATACATAAATCCTAAGCAAGTCCTCTCTTTCGTTAATGTAAAAATCTTGCTTGGGTCTGTGTTCCAATGTCATTACTACACTCAAAGTTTAAAACAGTAATTATGATTGATTTACTGTTAGCATTTGTGTCATGACATATATGCAAAATAACATGGGTTCTCCTCTGCCTAAAAAGATTTCAGAAATTCAGTTTTCCAAGATTAGTCTTCTGTTAGTCTGCAAGTCACATGGGACAGATCTTTGCCATGTAATTTATCTCTGTATGCTTCTTTTTTTTGTTTCCATCAACAAATAATTTGATGAAGCCTGATTTGCTGATGGAGATGCACAAATGATTTCACTATTGCTGGACCTTTTTACTTGCAGCTTTTTTCCCCTCAAAAATAATGCTTGTGCTGGCTCTTTGTTGCATATCTCAGCATCTTTTATTAATATCTCCCAGTGCATGCTGAGGTCTGTATTCGTTATTTGTCCTGCAGCATCTTCTTGTCCTGCTAGTCACCAGGCATGTTCCAAAAGTTCTGCAAGTGTTTTGTTAGCATTCAGGCTGCTGGTATAACAAAGGGCCTGTGGATGATTTCTATAGGGTTCACAATCCGTACTATCCCTTTACCCAGAAATGTCTTGGTGGTTTTCCAGTGTTTCACCTAATATTGCTCACGCCTAGAGAAAAAGATATTGCAGTATTTCTCAAATGTCCCACCATGAGCTTTGAGCAACAGCAAATGTGTTTCTAAATACATTCCTGTCTGCTTTGAATATAACTTTCTTTCCTAAGATACTCACAACTCCTTTTTTGAGTTGATGTCTGAAAACATTTTAAGGACATCTGGTTATACAGTTTCTGCAAAGAGGATGAGAATCATCTCACATTTGAGATGACTCTTTATAAAATCATGATGCATTTATCCCTCCAGTGAGTTCGTTAAGTTATCAATAACATCTGGTGGATTAGTTGACCAGTTGATAGACTGGCAAGGTCTTTCTGGTAATACTCACTGGATTATTCAGTTTTCTCAAATATTTCATGCAAGATTTTAAAGTGTCCTTGGTCTTTTCAAATGCCAGACTCCTAGAGATTTGCAGAAATTATTAAGGTGTTATTCAGTTACATCAGATTTCTCAGCAATCTCATAAAAGTGCTTCATTGCTTAGGAATTAAGCAGCACTTATTAAAAAATTCTGTTTAAGACCTGTAGTCTGAGTGGTTTTGTTTTGCTGTCTCTTCTATTGCCTGACGTATTCCAATTCTCCAGTCTGAACCAACAAGCTTCCAAGCTGAGTAGCTAACAAATACATCCATCATCTCTGCATAGTCACATAGTGCATAAGAGACATAGTTTGGATTATATATATCAAAATTCAAGGAATCATGGCATGGGTGAGATTCACACAGAGCATCCACACTCTTTTCTCAGTTCTCACAAACCTAAGCAAAATGTCAAATCAGTGTAAGAAATCCAAAATAGTGAAAGGCTTCCATTAGCATCCTCTCTTTGATAACTGAGGTGCCCTTCAAATAGATACATGCTTTGTGAAAATGAGTAAGTATAAAAGACTTAATCAAAAAGCACTTAGCAGATGTTATCTCAAGCACTGCTGACACATTTAAGTGCACCTTCCAAGTGGGCAACATCAGCAATGTAATTATCTTGTAGGCAAGGAGAAAATTCACTCCATGTTAATCTAAGAAGTGTTTTTTATACAACTTCAGCACTTACATGTTCTCCAGTGACTGGTTCATAACAGCTGGTTTGTTTTAGGGGAATGAATAGTGGAACAGAGAGAATTTCTTGCCAAAGCTCACTAAAACAGCACCACAAACCAGCAGTGGGATTATCTCATAAACCAAGTCTGGGATTATTTTGGTGTGGAAGCAGGCAAACAGACATAGGAAATCAGTATGTCAATCTTTTTTTTCTTTTTTCCGTGCATTATGCTGACAACGTTCTTTTCCTGTACTGGAAATGGAGAAAGTTCAATCCTTTCTGAGCATTTTAATAGGACAGAAACAATATGGTTGTATTGATTATTCTGTACTTACTTTTTGCANGATCATTTCAACTCCATCTTCAGTACTTTAAGAAAGCTTTCTTGGATAAACAATAAATTCCCTTTTTTTCAGCAAGAGAATGTGTAGAGAGAATGTGTAGCATGCCTGCAACCTTGCTTCTAGTTTATGGCGTATATTCTTGGATATTTTTTTAATTCACTGACTTTCATATGTCTTCTAAACAACACTAATCCTTCTGTGAGGTCAGTAATTCTTAATATTTTCAAACAAAGAGATTATTTCTGATGAACAAAACCATTTCTTCACAGTGTATTTCAGAATGTTCAG
>VYZW01042854.1:115377-132120 GCA_013401315.1 Balaeniceps rex | reverse complement strand
CCCCCCCCCAATTAGGAGTTCTCTTTCCATTAAATAAATAAATAAAACCTAATCAAGCAGACAGAGTGTATGAGACCCTGTTTTTCCTCCCAGAGCTGAAGTTAAAAATTATTCAATGTAAAATTCCTGGCCTGTGAAACAGAGGCTCTGTACTGTACCAGGCAAAGATTTTCACCAGCATTCTCTTGCTTAGCCAAGGCTGAGATAACAGACACTGTAAAGCACTTGGTGGAATAAATCTACGGTTCCGAGATTCCATCGGGGCGTTCGTCTTCCACCTTGTTTTTCCTTTGCTTAATAAGGTATTGCGTGAACCTAGAGTTTATATTTTACTTGAGTTTTTTTCTTAATGCGAACAATGCCAAACGAAGCTAGGTGATGTTGTTTTGGTGGTGTTTTTTTCTTTGCATTTAAATGACGACGACTGGAGAGAACAAGTAAGTGGTTAGACTTTATCTTCTCTTAATGAAGGATTTTCTTGAGGGACAGTTGTAATTGTGCTTTGCAGTGTTTTGATGCAGTTTTGAAAATGGTTTAGGAACAAAAGGGTAAAAATTACTGAATTTCGAGACGCCCAAGTCAAATGAAATAGGGCTGAATGGCAACAGTTCTGTGGTCCAAGGTGATTTCTTGAGACAGTGATTAGTAGCAAGGTGATTCTTGTTGCTGACTTGTGTATTAGAAGAGCTACCTGCAAGTTACTTCCTAGCTTTCTGATAATTTCTGAAAATGCTCAGCCACTGATGTGGTTGCTTGAGAAGCAGGAGGGAAATTACCAGTGGAAGAAAAAGACAAAACACTTTCTAATTTTTTTTTTAAACACAGGGATGTGTAGCGATTGATACTGTTTGTAATCATATCTTGGATATTTACTTGGGGATGTGAACTTCCACTGTTGGCTTATTACTGTAATCACCAGTCAGCCTGTGAAGACCCATTTGCTATTCAGAGGGATGCTAGGTTTGTTGCACAAGTGTTAGCAGCGAAGTCAGGAGATTTACATTGCTGCGTGGGTTTTGTGGAAATAGGTATGCAGCGAATCTTTCAACAAAGGAGGCCTAATACAAAATCTGTGTTCTGATGAGTGGATAGCTCAAAAAATGTGGCTGGATAGAGGGGTACAGTTCTTAGGCAGATGTAAAATGCATGCAAAGGTTAAGCTGTAGGAGTATTTCCAGCTTGCTGTCTGAAAATGAAGTAATTGGGTACTATTTTCTTATTTTATGGGATACTTTTATATGTCTATGAATGTCCAACATCCGTGGGGGAGGGAAATGATTTTTTTTTTTTTTTTTAAAGATATTGAAATCCTAGCAAAGCTAGATATTGTAAACTGCAAATTCAGGTTAATACTATAGCAGAATGCAGGAGAAAAATGTGGGTTTGGGCTTGAAATACAATCGTCAAAAAGAACATAGCAACAATAATTTGCAGCCCCTGCTGATGTGCCAAGCATTCAGGGCAACTTGACAAAACAAATGAAGCCCTAAGGTCATTTCAGATTGCCCTTGAGAACACTATAGGAATAGTTACCATTTATTTCAGTGGGAAATTTTCAAAAGACCAAGTGTCTGTCCCCTCCTTTTGGGAATCTGTGCATATCTGTAAAAATCTTCTGGGCTTTATTAGATAGAGTGATAAGCACCCTTCTTATTGTGGTGCCTTTTCTTTACACTCCAGCAGGGAAACTTGTGCACAACGGCTTTCTGTTGTTCCACAACAGGAGCAGGGCACAGGTACTGTGGAGGCAAATCACAATGTCAGAGGAGCCAGGACTTTTAAGGAAGTGTTTGCTTATTGCTAAGGATTGCATGTGTTTATTTTGGAAATGACAACATAGAAAAATGATGTGCTGGACTTGCAGGACTTTCTTAATTTCCATTCTTTCTTTCCTGTATGCTCTTCTGCTTCTGGGTCTCTTCACATTATTTCTAGACAGGCTGTGCCACAACCTGCCCTCAGGTGTCCTGACCTTTCTTTTTAGTACTGTGGCCTTCAGTTGAACTGGGGTGGTAACAATGAAAGTAGCATCAGCGACTCTGCACTGTAATGTTGGGGTTCTTTGCTTGAATGTACGAGGCCAGAGCCAGTTGCAGGGGATAAAACTTCACTTTGGACTACCGAAGTTTTCAACTCTTTAGATAAAATCACCCCCTAGGATTCTAGGCTGTATGTAATATGTATATATAGGCTATATGCAATGAAAATTTCAAAAAAGCACAGTGGATTCAAAACCCATAGAGGGCAACAGAAAAGCTCTGACCCACTTCCCTGGAATTTGGATCAGGATTTTGATTAATATCTACTATCTCTTTTCTAACAAAAAAGTGTTTTGTTTTCATTTTGACTCAAGTGGAAAGGATAACTATTGCTAATGATTCATAGGGCAGTGAGAGGTAAAATGAGAACACATTTCAAAAGAATGGCAGAATGTTTTCTGGGAGAAATCACACTCAGGAGCTTTCTGACCTTGCTGAGCAGCTGGTCTGGGGGCAGGGGGGTACACAGGGACACATCTTTTGACATCCCTTGATGTGTCTTGGGAACCCCCAAGACAGATCTTTTCCCTTTCTTATTACTGAGAAGCAGAATTTGGGATAGCTTTCCAGATCCAAGGGGCAATATAAACTGACTTTCCTTTTCGTCCTGTGTGCCTTGGAGGCCATATGTCTCCAGGTCTGTTGCAACTGGCTAATGTAGGCAGGAACCTATTTTTCCTCTCTGTGTTCAGGTGAACACACCGCTTGGTCCGCAGGGATACTTGCTATGATATTATAATCTGCATCATAATACCGCATATTCTGCAAAGGTATTGTGAGACTCGGTGGTGATTTTGAAAATGCTTGTGTAGCTCAGACTGAAATCCATGTTATACTGTCTTATAGAATGTATATACTGTCTTATACTATCTTATATATAACGATGATTTCATATACTGATATAAGAATATCATCAAAATTAATATATGCTGATACTGAGGGAATGGAACCAGAATGCAGCCTCTTGCATCAACACTAGTATAAAAATAGAAATTGTTGTTATTCATGTTGTAGTTATATCCAAACTGAGCATAATGCAGCCTCAGCCTCATTTAATACCCATAGAGTTCAGTGAGAGTCTTTCTACTGACTTTGTGCTCCAACCTGGGTACTTGATGGACACCTAAAAGTAACCAAAAGTAGGATCTGAGGGGGAACAAAAAACTTAGATGGAAATGGATTTGTTTATTTATTATAAAAAGAATATGGTAATGTAGAACTGACTCTTGTTGACACACCAGGCTGGTGGTATCATGTCTCAGGCCAGCATCTTCCACTTAGAAAACCTGAATTAATGTGTTGGGTTTGCCGAGTGCCTCTTAAAGGTCAAGTTTCTTGTCTGCTTGGGAAAATAGTGGTGGCTTCTTCCCTTGGTTAAGAATCCTGAAGAGTGTAACGATAACACCAAAAGGAGCTGTTTCTAAGTTTAAAAGCAACAGAAATGGTTCTTGGGCCCGTGAAGGCCAGCATCTGGGACCACAACATAAGCAGCAAAGCTGGAGTCAAGGACAGGATCTTCTGATCCTCATCTACTAGCTGGAGTACAATCCATAGGTCAGAAATTACTCCTGGTATAACAACTACCAGCTGCTGTTGTTGGCAAGCCAAGGAGCAATGGGAGAGACTTGATGTCCTATAAAACATCTTAAGCAGCCTTTCTTCTGCTGTGGTGGCAGGGTACAGAAACAGGTTGTTGCTGCTTGTCCTTCAGGGGTTAAAGAAACTACATGAGGAAACTGCCTTAAAAACCTAGTCTTCTGTCTCTCGGACATTCCTCCACCCTGGTTGATAACTCACTGGTGTAGTTCATGTTTCCCCGTGCCAGCCAATAGCAGGGCCGTGCGTGTCTGCTCCCAGTCAGCAGCCTTGGTGTGAAACCTGACCTGACGCTGGCCTGAGTCTGCGCTGGGTGTGCAGGAAGCACCAGGAGTTGCCTCCTCAGTAGTACTCCTTCCTTACAGCCAAAACGTACACGTTTCTTTGAATGTTTGCAACCTATAAAGTTTTTCACCTTTTGGTATTTATTATTAAAATCCAGTTATAGGGCTTTTTTTTTTCTTTTAGCGCAGAGGCTTCCCTCTTTGTACCTAAAGCAGGTTGAATATTTCTAACAGCTTCTTGGCCAATGCAAATCAATGTAGTTATGTGATGTGCACTCAGCTGAGCAGTTCATTGGCCCAAGTCCTAGAGATTTAGAAACTTGAGAACTCTCTCTTCCTTCTGTGCACAAATGTAAATGTGTATATTTCATAGACCCTCTGCTTTTAATTACTACTTACAGCTATCCATTAAAACCTTAACCAGCAGTTTCTGCCTTCCCAAGGAAAAATATTACTATGCATTCCCTCTTATGCCTGGATCATATTTTAATCCCTTCTTTTGGGAAACATCCCCCAGCAGGAAGAAACAAGGCTTCAGAACACATGAATCACAGCTGGAAAGAGCATTTGTGATATTTTAAGCTGATTTTGGTCTCTTCCATTGAACACATGAGTGACAGTCACTCTATAAAAAGAAGAGAGAGAAGAATATATGTTGTGAGAGATAACAGTGTGAAACTTGCCATAAGATTAATCTAATCATAAACCCAAGTAACTAGAAATAAAAATGAAAGTGGATGCCCAGAGAGAGAAGCTTTATAAGTTCCACTATGAAACAGTTTTATCAACTCAGAAATGCCTATTTTGTAAATTATTGCAACAGCATAGAAAACAGCTCTAATCTGCACCCAAGTAATTAAAAACAAAATAGTCTTTGGTTTTACAAGCTCAAGTAATATAATGAAGAATGAGGTGTAAGGACACTTTTGTTTCTTAGATGTAGTTAGATATAATAGGATGGAGTTTGCAATTACAAATAAAATCCACGTCCTTCCCTACCTATGAGCACCTGTCTGCCAGTGTGTTCCTTTGGGTCTGTCATGGTATCAGAACTACTCATCTGACTATATGTTACACAGGTGTTACCTGTTTCTTCAGAATCTCATCAGCCTTTTAGAGAAATTTCCAACTCAGAATGCCAACAAACAAGGGTTCATCTTTATAAAAAGATGCTCCGTTCTTGAGAGATAAGGAGCATTGAAATGACAAGAATGGTAAAAGTTGTAATACTAAGGGACGAACTTGGAGCTTATGTAGAGGCTTCCCATTAATGTAAAACCTGGAATACAGCAATCTTTAAATACCATGTATATTGTATGTTTTCTCTGTTTCACAAACAGGGCAGTATGAAAATAAGTGTGCACATAGCTTTTCTGGAATTAACAGCTTGCACGAGCTGCCAGTGGAGCCTAACTTCCTTTTGCCTGGAAGCGTTGATGGCATCAAAGGTTTAAAGTTCTCCATTTTGTATCTATTGATCTGCACTTCAAGCAACCTGAGTGTGGTGCTATATTAATGGAATTGCTCATTACAGTAAGTCACTCCGAGATTTCAAGTCATGTAGATTGAGGAATTCTTTGATTTCACGCTGGTCCTGTAAATCTGGGTCTGCTGTAGGAGAAGCAGAGTTAGAGAGAAGGGATTGATGGTGGTAACCACTGGTCTGAATCTCTGGTGATTCATGCCAGGGATGTGTAATTCAGAGCATTAGCTCACTTGTTTTCTTCTTCCTGATTGTATAGATCTGCCCTCTCAGTCTGAGGTTGCTGGATTCAGGTCGCTCTTGCATTATCCTGGTGGGACTAGCCCTTTTGATAGATTGCAGTGACTCACACGAACCTTATAGTGTTTGCATTTAGGTAACTGGGCAAACAAATGTTCTAAAAGCATCTTTTGCCTACCTTAGTGCCTGTTCTAGATTTGGACCTAGTAGCAGGACTGAGTTAGGCAAAGATTGCATCATATAAATAATCCTTCCCTATCTTCTACCTTTGGGACTGCTTTTTAATGCAGCCTTTGCTGAAAGGACTGAAACCTCATTAATGAAAATACACCATAGGTTTGTTACAAGGTCTGATGGTGTTGAATAGCCCCCAAACAATTGCTTTGCCTCCTGTCAGTCTGCTTTTAACCAGATATGCTTCTTCTGCATGTTAGTAAGGAACATAAATTCAAGAAAACAAGATAGTTGAAGCACTTTATTGATTCCCTGCAGCCCATGGTGGAGGTAGGGATTCTCTCTGAAATGTCCGTTCTCATCAGCGCACAGCAGGCTTGGATCAAGTCTCTGGGTAGAGTATGTAAATTTTTATTTTTATAGCTGAAACAGGGGGAAAAAAAAAAAGCATTTTCCATTTCTTCTTGTTCCCAGTTAGTCCATCTATGGGGAGAGGTTCTACAGGCCTTGGGGAAAGGATCTGGTGTGGAAGGCTGTATTCTTTGCTTTGACCAGCTTTGGAAGCTCTCTGCCCAGCTGCCAAGTGGTTAAAAAGACTGAGATGTGTGAGAACTGGCTCCAGTGATCAGGGGCATTTTCAAACCTTCAAACTTTTTGTTCTCTTGCTCCAGTGTCTTTTTTTTTTTCCAACTTGAATTTTCAACGTATTTTAACACCAAATCAATTAGTCTAAAACAAAAGAGGCTTTGGCTCTTGAGAAAACGGCCCTTTAACCTTCTGAAGGTGCTAAACATTTGCTGAACTTAGTAGCAGAATAAAGTATGTGCTGCAAAACTACGAGAAAGACAACAAAGCTAAACCAACTCACAGAAGCTTCCCCTATAGAGTTCTCCATTGAATTCTTCCCTGGAGAAGAAGAGGGGAGAGGGAGTGTCTGACAGAGGATTTTTTTTCTTTTTTGGTCTGATTTCATGGTGCATGTTTGCAGTGCAGATAGGAATTTCTACCCTGATTCTCACTTGAAACAACAGTTATATCAGGGAGCTGAGGAACCCTAGACTATATTAGTTCTTAAGTGGGGTGCTCATGTTAAAAATAGAGATCAAGAGACTATGTGTAACCTCTGTTATGAAGATGTGGGCAGGATATATAAAGAAGTACATGAGGGAAATTTATGCAGACTTTCAAGAATCCTTAACTAAAAAACTTCCTGGAATGAGAGCAGAAGACATGAAGTATCTACTCAGTCCCTCCCAATTAAATGATATTTCAGTGGGCTTAAAGTTTACCCCCAATTGTACACAGGAAGAAGAAAAGCGAAGGAAGGCTTCACACTGTTCCTTTTTCCAATCTCTACTACTGGGATACACACTTGAAATCTTTCCCCTTTTAGAGTTTCAGGCAATTCTTAGTTTCTTTTCAAGATTAGCTGCGAAGACAGCACAGTGTTTAACCTTCTTGCCCTGATTAGGATGGAATGTTAATTAATACTTATTCAGTACTTAATGTCAAGTGCTCTTGAATGTGCAAAAGAGCATCGTGAATGTAGTTCAAAAATTATGATAACGAGGTTCTTCAGATGGAACCTTTGATTTTACTACCGTTATAATTCCCTACATTTCTGTTAATATTCTAACTCATTAGGTATATATTTGATTTTTCCAAGAAATTGCTTTGCTTTGAATATATGTGCTAATGATCTTTCTTAGCGGGTTAAGCTTTCAGATGAGTTAATCATGTCAGACTTATTCACTTATTGGCCACCTACTTCAGCTCTTGTAGCATTGTTCATACAAAGGATGCTGTAGTCAGTCTCAAGTTGAACGTTTGGATCAATTAGTTAGGAAATTTAACTTCCAGTTTTCCACCTAGCTACAGGTTTGTCAGTACATCTCCATCATGGTTAGCATTACTTCTGCTGTCCTTAACTCTCACCTGCAGATACAGCTGTCTACCTCAGCTCTTGCGTTAAACGTATCTGCTTGCCTTCTTCCTGTGTCTTAATTGAGCTCTGTGGAAGGACTGTGTTCCTAGTCTAAAGTAGTTCTGCTTTCTCCTGCTGAACTTCAAGTACATCTCTAAACCTGAGGTATATACCTTACACATGTTTATCGTGCACTAGTCCTTGGTCTCTCCTTGACTGACATAGCATCTTGGCAAAAGGCTGACTGCCTCTACATGTGAATGTAGGTTGGAACTGCAGTATAAAAATGAGAAAACAAATCCCACATATCACATGTAAAGGGCCAAACCTTTGGCAATACTGATTTGGGAAAGGCGGTGAGACATTTGAATGTGAACCTCCAGTCAAGCAATGAAAGGAGTCCAGTACAGACAGGAAACAGAGGATGGGTAAATCATTCTTTAGTGATTCATGTTCTCCTTTTCCGCTCGTGCATTAACTTTCATAAGACTGTTATTTGAATCATGAGTGAAATAGTTCATATAACTGAGGTGAGATGTCAGCTGATTTAGCTTCTGTTGAGAGGGTTCCTAGAATTATCCAAACTGACTCTAGATGCAAGCCTGGCCCTGGGTCCCTTGTTGTTATTTATCCAGTACAGCAAACTCTATACCATTAGGATAGTAAATCCAGTCAGTGGAGACATGACCAGTGGATATCATTGGTAATTGTAGGGTAAACACTTCAATAAGGGCAAAATAGCAAAGTGAGGGGTTAACCTGCTGTAGGTCAATTTTTTTTCCAGTTCAACCCAAACTGCCAGTGAATCCGGTTCCAAAGCGTGGTTAAGTTCCTGCACAACCCCTGATTAAACAGGAAAAACCTGTGAACTGTTGGTTTTGCATCCTGGACTGAGGACAGGGTGCACTTGAGTAACATGCATGCTTCAGTGTTTCATTTAAATTTCTAAAGCTTCAGAGGAAAGGAAAAAAATCTAGGTCTTTCTATAAGAGGGGGAAAAGATCTAATCTGTTTACACCCTGCATTCCTTACGTTCCTCTGACAGTCTGCTACTATAAAAGCCCTCAGTCCCACCTACAGTATGAGTTTAATGGAGCTACAGAAAAACTAAATCTTTATGTAGGGGCAGATATGACATAATGTATCTAGAGATCCTGTCTTATTTAGACACCAGTGCATCTAAAATGTGTTTGTAATTATTTAGTGCTCTGAACAGATCTTGTTTTTCCTTCAGAGGAGGAGACAGGCACGTACTCACCTTAATTCAAAAAGGCTCCTTTCCTTGGTAAGAACTTAGAAATGTCCTGGTATGGGAATGCCCTTTTTGNTTTTTTTTTTTTTCCCCTCCTGTTTGAACGTGATGACTCAAACTTGGTGCCAATCCAAGGCAAATAAAAGGTGCAGGCGCCTACAGTTGGTTAACTCCTGAGTCGCTGTGAACAGAGATCATGAAGCAGACTAAAACTGCTTCCCATGGTGTGGGCTCCACCCCTCTCTCTTCCCAGTCCTTTTCAGGGTGCTGTGGTCTAGGCACCCTCCTGACTGTGCCACTGAAGGACTAGATGGGAGTTGAAGATTTCTTATCTTCTGCTGCTTTGGTTATTAAATCATCCTCTTTGCTGCAGTTTATCGTAGTGGTGGAGTTAACAGCACCTGGCTTACTTAGGTTTACTTTCCCATGTGCACTCTTTCAGAATGGAGCCAGATGTTTGGTTATTTTTGTTCATGAAACGCCGTTGTGTTGGGCCATTAGAATCAATCAACAGCGGTATGCCAGTAGAAATCGGATCAGGACCCATGAAATGTGAGCATGGAGTGATTGTTTCTGCCACATTTGAACCATGATGGACTTTTAAAGACTGAAAATGAATATTTGGAAGCCGTTTTGGTGTGTGGGGAAGGGGCAGCTGAACCTACATCTGGCCTGTAGCCAGGACTTACAGCCTTGAGCACAGATCCAAATATTTGGATCAGGAAGCCACCAAGTCTTTGGGGAGGGGTGAAAGCGATTTAAAGACAGTGATCTAGCTATTGCTAATGAACTTTTAAAATACATGATCTCCGTTTTTGATGAATTTCACTTCTCCTGCTCCGCTTGAAGGATATCCAAAAGATATGTGTGCAAAAAAAAACCCCAAACAACCCAAACCCCTAAGGTCCCTATCACCCTACCTAATATCACCTCTTTCGTAAGACTAGTCTGGATACTTAACACTTGGCTGTTCTATGTATGTCATCATTTTGGAAGGAATTGCTGCTAGAACTGAACAGCACTTGGAATGCTCAGAAACACATACAGTATATCTGAATAAGGCAAATCTCCTGAAATGTCTGAGCGAAGGGGAGCACTTGATATGCTTTGGTCCAGTTTTGGTAGCAGTATTATATTTAACCAAATCGTGTGGATGCTGAAGCACTGAAGCATTGGTCTCTGAGGTGGAATTAGCTTCCTCACCTATTCACCTACTATTAACAGCAAACCAGAGGCTCTTCTTCAGGTGGTTGGAGTGGAACCAAAAAACCTTAGTAGCAGTGCCATAAATGCAAAGTTAAATGTCTTCAGGGGGTATAATATAGACACAGCTTTCAAGTTCTGCAATATTTAACTCCTTGCTTTAAAAGTCAATAGTACATTTTGTGTACCTTTAAACTCACAGGGGCAAAGAGATTAACTTTTACCTTCAGTGAAAGGGCATAAATCTCACACATTTTACTTGTCTTCCTGTGAATATCTTTCTCTAACTTTGCTTTGAGAAGTCATTGAAGAAATCAGTGGCTCTAATAATTAACATTGGAAATAAGGGTACACTTTGCATAACTAAACATTAATATCCTGTCAGGTGTCCCTGAAACAAAGACAGTATGTGGAAGAAATGGCAACAGAATATCAACAGCTCCCATCAGAACTAATCTAAGCTCAGTGATCAGCGTTTCATAACCAAAAAGTGATTTGAATAGTGTAGCCTTGAATCACAGCTTCCTTCTATGATTTTGGTAGCTCTGATTTTATTTGCAAATGAAGGCATAAGCTCAGCAATATTTGTTTTAATATTAAAATATTTTCTGGAGAATAGACTGAATATAATGGAACAAATCCTCAAGGTGTTTAAAAAAAATCCAAAGGAACTAAACAAAAAGAAAAACCCTCTTGAATTCTGCGCAGCTCAATCTTCTTATATCAATTGTGCGTCATGCTCATTTCTTCCTGTTACCTGTCTTTCCCTTTCACTGTGCCTCCCATTATCCCCCTTAAAAATCAAAAAGCTAACATACAATCTTGCATGGTCTGAGATAGAAACACTTGTTCCTTTTGCACAAATCCTCACTGAAATTCCAGCCAGGCCCCAGTGTTGTTTTCCGTCCTACCAAAGCAGGGGAAGGACCACTGAATTGTGACGTGTTGCAACAGTTTCTTATCTTCTGCTTCAGAAAGAAACTGAGCGTATTATTTTGAACTATTAACATAAGCTGAAGAATCAGTCTCTGCCTCTCTATTTTGTCCCTCTCAATTGTCAGAATTAGGAAAAGACCTTGTCATTTTGAAGGGCTGCGGAGTTCCCCACAATTAAGGACGTGGAACTGACGTTGTGATGAGTTCTGCTTGCTGGGCTGTGTTGTCAGTGTGGAGGGTGGAAGACTAGCAGCACTTCCCCTGGGGACAGCTTTCCCACCCAAGTTGGAAAGTGGGTGGTAGGGGTGGTTGCAGCAGTAGAGTTGCTTTTGGAAGCTCTTGAACAAACTGTGTTGTGATTGGGTCAGTACTTATCAGGCTAGCTACAAAGAGAAGTATTTAAAAAAAATCCTTTGCTGCACCACTAGCTCAAGAAGTGCTTAGGAAGTGTCTTATCTGCTGGGCTGAGTGCTGTACCACAGCGAAGCTCTGCTGACACGAGAGAGCAGTGCTGGTTTATATCAGACGTGAACCTTTGACTGAAAGCATAGCAGTGAACGCGTTTGTAGCTGGGAGGCAGGGGGGCTCCCTCAGTGATGCAGATTTGTTTTTTCTGTTCCACATTTATAGTCTAAGCTTTGGTTTTACTCTTCGTTTGCATCGTTTGAACCATTCAGGCATCTTCTGCTTCAATATATAAGGACTCAATACAGGGTCACCAGTTAGAGAAGCTGCCGCTTGAGGTGCTGGTAAAAGGTTTTTGGGCCGGTGGGACTCCTCTAAGGAGGGGGCTGATGCATGTCACATAGCCCTGACACAGCCCAGGACCACTGCGTTTCTCCAGTTCAGCTGTGCCTGGCACATGGTGCTCAGCCCAGTGAGTATTACGGGAGAACACACTGCCTGGCATGAGGGGCACAGAAAGGGTTGCAGAGATAAGCTGCAAGTTAATGAGTTATAGAGGCAGGAAGAGATGACGTAACCAACCGTAGGAGACTTATGCTAGCTAAATGCATTACTTAAGAAGTTTATTTATTAGTCAATCTGAATAAAGAGATGCTTCCCAGAACTCTTCATACTCTCAAACTCCCTGTAGGGTGGTTTTTTGGATTTTTTTTTATTTTTTTTTTTAGGCTGTGATCTACATTTTTTGTAGGTGATTCACAATATTGTCACCTGATACTTCCTCCTTTGACTGAGGGTTAGCTGTTAACCGCCCATCCCACCTCCCTTCCAGTTTAAGATTAGGCCTGTGCCTCTCTGTGTGTAAGGACTTAATGCTCTAATAGAGGATGCAAGAATAAATTGGGCTGCCGGCCCTCTCTAAGCAGAGGCGACTGTGGCAGATAGCTTACCAGCACTGTATTTGGTGCCTCAGCGGTTGCAGGCCTGGCCAGAGCAAAGGCCATTTTCATTAGCCTGCTCCTACGTGGAAATGGTGCAGGAAGAAGTATTCTCCATCACTAGCGAAGCAAGGCTTCCTAGTACCATGGCTGACCAGCTGCAGGGACGTGGTTTATTTCAAGATGAGCCGTGTGAGTATGGTGTCTCTGGATTTCTGAATTCAACTCTGAATTGGGCTTCTATCCCTCACAGCTGGATATACTAGTGCCACTTCTGTGCACTTCATATTGATTGCGGTGTCAATTTGCTCCTCAAGAAAGGTCTAGTCAGAGATTTGGTGTTCCTATTGTGTCTTCGATATATCCTGTGCAGGTTTCAGAATCTTGCATGGCCAGTAGATGCAAGCATTTATATTCCCTACTTCTCACTGAACACAAAAATTTGTAAGCAGGACTAGTGCAGCAAATTGCGATGGTATCAAGGCCTACAGGGCATTTCCCATTCTGTGATGCACTGCTTCCAGTGTGTGACAACACCCTGAGCTGATATAGCCCTGTAAAAAAAAAAAAAAAAGAATTATTATTTCCAGTATGAACACTTAGATGGACTTGTCTAAAGTCTTGCTCTGCATAGAGGATTGGATAATCTACAAAACAAAAATCCAGTCCGCAAATACTGTCTAACTTTTTTACAGCATTCTTCTTGTTTCATCATTTGCATCCCTTGGCTTCCATTTGTCATTTGTTTTGCTGCTTCTGTTTCCCCAAAGGTACCTCATCTCAAAGGAATGAAATGTTTTGAGCCAGTGCCTGGAGGCCCTGTGTTAATTTGTTTTATGGCCCTTTTCTCCAAGATCATCCCTCCTGTTTTCTGCAAACAGAAATTCCTTTTTCATCTAGAGTAGCCGTTTGAATCAGCAAGTTGAAAACATCACCATCAATCAAGTTCATGCTCAGTCTAATTGTCAAGTGTCCAAGTGATTTAGAAACTTGCGTTCTATTTGTAGAAGTGATCAAAGCCCATATGCCAGGTTTGAAGGCATTTCAGAGTTTACATCCGTTGATTTGAAGGAGAGTTCAGCTCCTAAACACATGCCATAATGATTTCATGCTGTAGGGCTGCCATCCTCTAAGGTATGTAGCTTTCCAGCACCTACTGAAATCATGGATGCTATGAAAAAAGAATCTAGGAGTTCTAAGATGCATTTTTCAACATTATGGACTATATTCAGTAACTGAGACTTTTTTTTTTAAGATCCCAGGATCTACAGTTAAAATACATAAATGTTAGTGCAGACAGAAATTTCACATCTCTTTCTCTGCCTTCAGTCGCTTCCACCTGCCCCCTCCCAACTTTCCTTGTTTAGGAAGGATTCAGGTCTTGGGGTACATGAAGAAATACTGTCCCCTAAGTTCTTATTTCAGACACTAACTTGAAGGGACTTGTCTTTTCTGCTTGAAGCATGTGGACTCCCAACAACCCAAGTCAACCTCTGGCCTCAAATACTTAAAAAATGCGCAGTATAAAATTATTACATTTGCTTAGGAGCTCTTTACAAAACAACATTATGCAACTTACTGACAATAATTTCTGTGCTGTGTGAGCACCCTGCAATAGTTGTACTTATCTCCAGTCACTGCCTGGTTTGGACTCAGCATGCAGCTCCTCTCAGGGAGTGCTGTTTAATTGCTTCTCAGTATTACCCAAGGTTTGGAAAAGGTCGTCTCGGGGCATTGTAGGCGGGCTCTTTGTAAGTGGCTCAGGCAGCTGGGCACCCAACCTCAGTTAAAACAACCTTCCTAATGCTAGGCCAATGTCCCCTAATACAAGCAAAGTAGGCAACTGCCTACCATGGGCTGTGAGGGGTAGCAGAGGGGCCATGGCCCTACTTGCCTATTCCAATTCTGCCAAAGCCCTGGAGAGTTAGACTGGCAGCAACTGCTCCAGAGGTGTCAGGGCATCAAACACTCCAAGAGGTAGAAGGGAGACAGAGGGTGTAGCAGGAGGCCAGACCTTCCTAAAAGTGGAAACTTCCCATAAACTCCCATTATCTGGGAGCATCCAGAGCAGCAAGCCCACTCTCCAGTTCAGCAATTTCCCTTTCACCCTGTGCCTCCCCTCTGAAGGAGAGCCCTTCTTGTTTCCTTTTGCCTACCCTTCTGAGAAAACTTGAGTTAGCTCAGCCATGGAACAGCTGACAGTCCCACCCAACTTTGTTTTTAACAAACATCTATCTACTTTGCTGCTTCTCCAGAGTAAAAGAATCAGCATCACCTATAGGCAGACATTAGCTGAATAGACTTGGGGCCAGAATAAGAAACGTACCAGCCTTTACCAAAACTGCTGACCTGGGTGTTTTGGCTACATTCATATCGAGTTTGAATATTTGATCCATTAAAAAAAAAGATAGTGAGTTCAGCCACGGTGAGGCATAATCAGTCATGCTCTAAATGGTTAATAGAATGAAACACTCTCCTGCAGCTCTGAACTGTAGATTAGGTCGTCTGTCACTTCCAAGTTTTGTTTTGTTCTTATCAAGAAACTACAGCTCAGAAGGAGGAGGTTTTGAACCTATCGGAACTATTCTATCTGATGTAAATCACAGTTTTTAGCCCTTTCAGCAGCATGAAAAGAAAATGGAGCATAAATTGGTAAAGAAGTTAATTTTCACTTTTCTTAAGGACTTAAAGTGGTATAAGATACCATTGGGACAACAGATTAAAAACTGGATTTCTTTAAAGGCAACATACACGAGCTTTTCCACTGGATATGCAATTTTAAGTGTTAGATGAATAGGAAAAGTGAGACTACTTTTTTTGGAAAAAAAATATACTGATAAACTGAGTTATTGGACCAATTTCCCCACTTAGTGAAAATTATCAGCAACTGGTTAAAAAGAAGAGCAGAATGAGTTATGTTTTGTTGGCCCTACTTTCTCCCTTTGTTTCTTTTAAGAAGACAGGGAATCAGGTGAAGCAGTGAAAGAGAAATCTATGTATTTCATGATGTTTTAATAATCTTGCAGCATGACCCTTAAGGAAAGGATTGCTTTACAAATAAAACATAATAATCCCAGTGCATTGCAAAGAGGACAGCCAGAAAAAAGATACAGTCCCCTTGGTGACCCCATTTACAGCTTCTATTGCAATGGGAATTCTGCATGTTACACAATGTCAAATCATGTTTGGGTTACTTCACAGCAACATGCTGTAAGCAGCAAAAGAGGCGTGGGGTGGTAAGTAGCAGGATGGCTGGGTGATAGCTCTTGGCGAATTCATTCATCAGCAGCATTATTACTCATTTATATGTTGCCATCAGCTAACAGCAAAATGCAGCATGCAAAATGTGCCTAACAAGTGAGAGCTTCTTTGCTTGAAAGGGTCAAGTCCACTGGTGCAATAAGCTATTACAAAACAGCAAAGCAGTGCAGGAAAATTATCAGAAAGGCATGGAATGAATGATGAAAAGGACAGGAGGACCTTGGGAGGTCACCTAGTCCATTCCTCTGCCCCAGGTAGGATGAACTCTAAAAACCATCCCTAGTAGCAGACCTGTGTTGATACCACAGACATCTTTCACTGACAGGTATTTTGCAAGATGACCAGTAAAGTCAGCGCATTTTCTGAGCAAGTGAGCTTTCCTCTGTTTTCTGAGGAATGCAGAAAGGAATATTTGTACATCATCCACAAGGCCATTTCGGGTGTCTTGGTGGCAAACTGAAAACACAACGTTCCTGGAGTTTGCATCCCTGAAGAGCTGTGGAGACTGTTGAGATGATCAAGTGGGGCAGGCTTCAGCTGTCTTCAGCACTACCACTGCCCTCTGTCCCAGCCTGAAGTTAGATTGATGGAAGCTAGAGAAAGAAACTCTGGAGTGATGTTGGAGGAAAATATTTCGGCTTGCATATGAGGGGGGAGAACAACAGGAATAAGGGACACACACATAAATGTTTTGTAAACATTTGGGGACGTTGATGGTAATGCATACCTCCACGTTTTTTCCCTAGTATCTGGCAAGGGAGTATCTTTTGTAAAGGGAGTTGTTTCATCATCCAGACTGAAATCTTTTGCCTTTAGTTGCAGACAGTCTCAGAACTGGCCATTGATGGCAGGCAAAGCTTTCCAAAAGAATACCTGCATGTTTGACCCTCTCTAGTCTAGGGCACAGGTGCAGTATCTTATGCTACTCGCATCATGCTCTCCTACCCTTGGAGAGGTGAACTGCCAGGCCTCAGCTACCTGTCCCTTCCTCACTGATCATCTCAACAG
>VYZW01042854.1:99861-113623 GCA_013401315.1 Balaeniceps rex | reverse complement strand
GGACCATGACTAATTTTGAGAAAGCTGGTTTTTAAAGTTACTTATATTTGTCAAACACCATGTTAAAGCTAGCTAAAGGTTAATAATGCACTAGTCATGCTTTCTATTTGATAGTAATTAACAATCATCGTGGCCAAGGCCACCTCAGATTAAGCAATCAAGAGGCCATGAAGTGATACCTAATTCCAGTCATTAACATTTTAGCAAATTTACTCACACGTGAGAAAAATAAGTAGTCAAAGTAGAACTGGGCATAGCAGTCGGGCCAATACAGGGCCGTCCCGCATTGCTAACTTGCCTCGCAGCACAGAAAGCAGGTCACTTGCGTATTGCTCTCTGCAGTAGCAGTGGTGCTTGTTTCTGCCTCAAAAGATTTGTCTCTCCTTTGTGATAGTAATGCCAATATTTCTCAGTGATGAGTCAAGGGCAGGATTCCTGTACGCAAAGAGTTCTGTGCAGCAAAGGGCAGGATCTCTTAACGTCTTGCTGGTGTCTTTTGTAAATTTGGTACACAGACTGGAGGAATGTTTGTAGGCACTGAAAATGCTTACAGTGACGAAAATCATAAAATGATTTGAGCAAAACTGTCAGAATCTGATTTTGTCTAGCTGGCTGGCAAGTATTTGCTTTTCCTCATACTCTTCATTATTTTTATTTCAGTTATTTTCACTATAATGAACCTCCACTCTTTAAATGGAACTAGATGTCTCTTGACTTTCAATTTTAAAATCTCTGCATTCAATTAGCTCAACAGTTTTTGCCATTAGTAGATAGTTTTCGAAAAGAAGTAAGATGGGAGGAGTAGCAGCACAGAGCTTGTCTTTTCTAATGGACGAAGCTAAGCGAGGCCATGCCAAGGTTATCTAGGCATGGTTGTATTTGATAATGACTCATCCAGGGAGCTTCCTGGCTGGGCAACACCCCGTCCTACTAACTGCTCTGGTGGGAAGGATGACTCAGAGTGTGCTCAGTGGCGTGCTCGCTGCTCTGCTGGGAACAGTGTTCCAGTGCCCTTTCTATAGGGGCTACCTTGGAGGGTGCCAAGAGAGAAAAAGACATGTTCTAACTAGCTGGTTTTTCGTGAGTGAGGTACCTTTTAAATAGAGATTGCTTTGTTCAAAGTTGGAAAGTAAACCAGGAAATTCGGCGTTAAGGGCAGTACCCTCTCCTGATCTGAACCACCTAAGTATCTGTTGGATCACACCAAAACATTAGCCTTCCCAGCAGGTTCAGTGCAAATATACTCTCCGTATACTATTAGCACAGTGTGGACTGTCTCACTTACGTGGTCAGCTAGGCAATCCTGACTGGTCAAGAGCAAGGAAAGGGATATTTTTTTCCCCGCACATTTCCCTTGGATTCACATTGCACTTGAGCAGAGTCTGTCTGGATTTGCATAGGGCAAATCTCAACTCAAAAGCTAAAATCTTCTCTCTGTGTGTCTGACAGTGATACGGTGTGTAATTTAAGGGTAAGAGCACCTGGCCTTTTGTCCAAAGGAGTCACTTCAGGAAAGCTGCTATTCATCTGCACCTCCACCTCCCCATCCGTAAAATGGGAAGAGTGTTAGTTTCCTTCGTGAAATGGTTTAAGGTCCACCATTGACAGTGAGAGAGGCAGATGTTTCAATAGCTGGTAACAGCCATCCCTCCACAGTACACAAGCAACTCTTTGAAAACATTAAGTTGTAATCGTATCTTCCTGCAGGAAAAATAGCAGTTTTAAGGCAACCCTTTTTCATCTCGAGTAAACTTGAACGGTGTTTTAAGAACTTAAGGGTTGGGCTCCACGGATGTCATCAAATGAATGAAGAACAGAATGTATTTTTCTAGAAAATGTTCTAGAAATATGAAGCATCAGATGAGATTTTTTTCAGAAACTGGACTGAAATGTCCCTGAGTCTATTGGCCCCAACCTGTTGGCTTTAGCAAATCAAATTAAGCATTTTTAGAAGTTACAGACACTAAATACTGGCTTTATCTGTGTTGTTTTAATCAACAAAATCTGGACACAAACCTTCTTCCCTTCAGAGTTAGTTGTTTATGGCTTTTCTCCCTTATATTTTTTCTGTTTGGTCTTTCCCCAGATTTTTCTGGGTTTGATTCCCCCTCCTCCCAAAGACCAGATGCTTACAAAGTTTGCTATAAGCATAATTCTGTGGAATTTGCTTGTACCATCTGCTTTATTAACTTGGCAAGTTAATGAAAAATCAGATGAAAACAGGCTCTGTATCTTAGCCTGGCATATAAACTGATTGGTGCTACGCTACATCCCTATTTTTTTTTTCCCGGCTAGAGAATTTCTAGAGTTTCAGAACTGTTGCAGTATTAATAGTGATATGGTTTGGAGCCAACTGTTATCCTTCTTTGTGTGCCTGCTCAATCTAATTAAGGCAGAAGGGAAAATGCACTCAAAAGATGCACTTGTATTCTGGGAAATATGATAATGCTTACAAGAAATGACCAAAACTATTAACCTTAAATACTCCACATTTGCGAACAGATCTTTCATTATGTGTTGAAATAAAAAGTTACCCTGAATATTGAGAGTACTGGAGTGGTTTACTTAATTGATACTTGTATGGGCTGAAGTCGAAGCACAGAGTAAAAGCCTACAGGCTATGCAACGCCAGCTTCAACCAAAGACTGATGTTTGCACATGTTCGCTTGCTGGCGGTGGTTTGGGTGTAATGTGAAAGAAACGGCTGGAAACAAAAAAGGTCTTGAATTAAGTCCCGTTGCAAGCAAGGGCAGGACTGACCATAAGCATTTGGGACCAGTTTTGGTGAGTGGCTCACAAGAAAGAGAACATTCATGAAATTAATCCCTTCCCCTTTTTCCCCTTCAGGAAATAGAAATCTAAACATTTGTGTTTAGAGGGTTTTGAATCTCTGTGTTCCAGCTTGGACCCTGTGAAATATCTCCAAAATCAGTAGATGATGGGGAGGTTTGCAGTAGCGCTCGCTATCTTAACGTTTGCTATCTGTTGACTTTGGTTGCTCCTAGTATAAAAACTTTTCAGGATGGAAATGCCCTATGCACTACTCTAAATACTGGTATAAGGATACAAGTTAAGACAACAGGTTGTGGTGGGTTGACCTTGGCTGGATGCCAGGTGCCACCAAGCCGCTCTATCACTCCCCTCCTCAGCAGGGCAGATGGGGAGAAAATGAGATGGAAAAAAAACCCCACCACCTTGTGGGTCAAGATAAAGGCAGTTTAATAAAAAAAGCAAAAGCAAAAGCAAAGGCTGTGCGCAGAAGCAAAAAAAGAAAACAAAGACTTTATTCTCTACTTCCGATCAGCAGGCGATGTCCAGCCACCTCCTGGGAAGCAGGGTGTAGCAGTTGCTCCGGAAGACAAATGTAAATAACGAATGCCCCCCCTTCCTCCTCCTTTCTCTTAGCTTTTGGTGCTGAGCCAATGTGGTATGGTATGGAATATCCCTTTGGTCAGTTTGGGTCAGCTGTCCTGGCTATGTCCCCTCCCAAGATCTTGCCCACCCCCAGCCTACTCGTGAGGAGGGGGAAACGTTGGAGACACAGCATTGATGCTGCGTGAGCACTGCTGAGCAGTAGCCAAAACACTGGTGTGTTATCACCAGTGATAACTACCAACACAAAGCACAGCACTGTGAGGGCTGCTGTGGGGAAGATTAACTCCATCTCGGCCAGACCCTATACACGGGTCTAGCTGCTTCTGAAAGCTTGAATGCTTGATGGGGTTCTGTAGCTTCCCCCCTACACCAAATAGCAAAGCTGATCCCATACAGCTGGATGCCTGCTGCAGTGTGCTGGCAAGACAAAAAGATGCTACACTGATGACCCTGTCTTCTCAAGCAGTTCTCATAAGAAAAGCATGCCTCTGTGCTGGCATATCCTAGTCTGGAATAAGCAGCAGCGTATGGAATGTTGCTTACACCTCAGCCGGTGAGACTCAAAACAAAATTATGTGGAAGTGGTAATTATTTGATAACTGAAAAAAGGATGCATTTATAACTGACTAGTTCAGTTCTGCCATTTTATTGAACTGTGTGGCTGTTGTCCAGAATGTCCTGTTTCAACGTGCTGGCATCACTTGGGGTTATGCTGCTGCCTTCTTTTTCCTTAGAGAGTTGGGGTTTTTTGGGGGGTTTTGTTTTTGGGTTTTTTTTACACAAGAGTGCTGATGATTTAAGTAACGCATTATTTAACTCTTTTATTGGTAGAAGCTGCTGTGATGTATGTTTGTGTGGTGGAGGCTGTAAATTTAATGGTCTCCCCATCTGTTTGTTTTAAAAGAAAAAAAAAAAAAAGAAGATAAAACCCCATCTCACAGCTGATGTAAGGCTTAGCCCTTCTCCCCTCCCTCCCCAGTAATCACATTATTCACTGGGATGGAAAAAAGAGTTGGTGTTAATTTCCTCCATTCCCACACCTTGCAACCCAGCGCAAGTTACTGCCATTTCTTGTCCTTCAGAGACCAATTACTGTAGGTGAAGTCAGACACAGAAGCAGCGTTGCTAGGAGTGGGAAATGGGGACTGGGGCTTTATGCAACTTTTCGAGACTGGCAAGATGCAAAAATCTGGATTGACCCTTTGTAAGCCTTGTAGAATGGAAACCTTGGGGCAATTTGAAAACGGCATGTATGATAGCTGCCAGGAAACTGCCTGAGCCAAGTCTCACATGTATGATGTCCTATAGNGCTCTGTATCTTAGCCTGGCATATAAACTGATTGGTGCTACGCTACATCCCTATTTTTTTTTTCCCGGCTAGAGAATTTCTAGAGTTTCAGAACTGTTGCAGTATTAATAGTGATATGGTTTGGAGCCAACTGTTATCCTTCTTTGTGTGCCTGCTCAATCTAATTAAGGCAGAAGGGAAAATGCACTCAAAAGATGCACTTGTATTCTGGGAAATATGATAATGCTTACAAGAAATGACCAAAACTATTAACCTTAAATACTCCACATTTGCGAACAGATCTTTCATTATGTGTTGAAATAAAAAGTTACCCTGAATATTGAGAGTACTGGAGTGGTTTACTTAATTGATACTTGTATGGGCTGAAGTCGAAGCACAGAGTAAAAGCCTACAGGCTATGCAACGCCAGCTTCAACCAAAGACTGATGTTTGCACATGTTCGCTTGCTGGCGGTGGTTTGGGTGTAATGTGAAAGAAACGGCTGGAAACAAAAAAGGTCTTGAATTAAGTCCCGTTGCAAGCAAGGGCAGGACTGACCATAAGCATTTGGGACCAGTTTTGGTGAGTGGCTCACAAGAAAGAGAACATTCATGAAATTAATCCCTTCCCCTTTTTCCCCTTCAGGAAATAGAAATCTAAACATTTGTGTTTAGAGGGTTTTGAATCTCTGTGTTCCAGCTTGGACCCTGTGAAATATCTCCAAAATCAGTAGATGATGGGGAGGTTTGCAGTAGCGCTCGCTATCTTAACGTTTGCTATCTGTTGACTTTGGTTGCTCCTAGTATAAAAACTTTTCAGGATGGAAATGCCCTATGCACTACTCTAAATACTGGTATAAGGATACAAGTTAAGACAACAGGTTGTGGTGGGTTGACCTTGGCTGGATGCCAGGTGCCACCAAGCCGCTCTATCACTCCCCTCCTCAGCAGGGCAGATGGGGAGAAAATGAGATGGAAAAAAAACCCCACCACCTTGTGGGTCAAGATAAAGGCAGTTTAATAAAAAAAGCAAAAGCAAAAGCAAAGGCTGTGCGCAGAAGCAAAAAAAGAAAACAAAGACTTTATTCTCTACTTCCGATCAGCAGGCGATGTCCAGCCACCTCCTGGGAAGCAGGGTGTAGCAGTTGCTCCGGAAGACAAATGTAAATAACGAATGCCCCCCCTTCCTCCTCCTTTCTCTTAGCTTTTGGTGCTGAGCCAATGTGGTATGGTATGGAATATCCCTTTGGTCAGTTTGGGTCAGCTGTCCTGGCTATGTCCCCTCCCAAGATCTTGCCCACCCCCAGCCTACTCGTGAGGAGGGGGAAACGTTGGAGACACAGCATTGATGCTGCGTGAGCACTGCTGAGCAGTAGCCAAAACACTGGTGTGTTATCACCAGTGATAACTACCAACACAAAGCACAGCACTGTGAGGGCTGCTGTGGGGAAGATTAACTCCATCTCGGCCAGACCCTATACACGGGTCTAGCTGCTTCTGAAAGCTTGAATGCTTGATGGGGTTCTGTAGCTTCCCCCCTACACCAAATAGCAAAGCTGATCCCATACAGCTGGATGCCTGCTGCAGTGTGCTGGCAAGACAAAAAGATGCTACACTGATGACCCTGTCTTCTCAAGCAGTTCTCATAAGAAAAGCATGCCTCTGTGCTGGCATATCCTAGTCTGGAATAAGCAGCAGCGTATGGAATGTTGCTTACACCTCAGCCGGTGAGACTCAAAACAAAATTATGTGGAAGTGGTAATTATTTGATAACTGAAAAAAGGATGCATTTATAACTGACTAGTTCAGTTCTGCCATTTTATTGAACTGTGTGGCTGTTGTCCAGAATGTCCTGTTTCAACGTGCTGGCATCACTTGGGGTTATGCTGCTGCCTTCTTTTTCCTTAGAGAGTTGGGGTTTTTTGGGGGGTTTTGTTTTTGGGTTTTTTTTACACAAGAGTGCTGATGATTTAAGTAACGCATTATTTAACTCTTTTATTGGTAGAAGCTGCTGTGATGTATGTTTGTGTGGTGGAGGCTGTAAATTTAATGGTCTCCCCATCTGTTTGTTTTAAAAGAAAAAAAAAAAAAAGAAGATAAAACCCCATCTCACAGCTGATGTAAGGCTTAGCCCTTCTCCCCTCCCTCCCCAGTAATCACATTATTCACTGGGATGGAAAAAAGAGTTGGTGTTAATTTCCTCCATTCCCACACCTTGCAACCCAGCGCAAGTTACTGCCATTTCTTGTCCTTCAGAGACCAATTACTGTAGGTGAAGTCAGACACAGAAGCAGCGTTGCTAGGAGTGGGAAATGGGGACTGGGGCTTTATGCAACTTTTCGAGACTGGCAAGATGCAAAAATCTGGATTGACCCTTTGTAAGCCTTGTAGAATGGAAACCTTGGGGCAATTTGAAAACGGCATGTATGATAGCTGCCAGGAAACTGCCTGAGCCAAGTCTCACATGTATGATGTCCTATAGATGTAAACCTAGAAGGAGTGTGAGGGGTGACGTCTGGGTGGGCCCTGAGATGGCACAGCTTGTGCTATGCCCTCCAGGTTCTGATACGGCTTTGAAGAGCGATGCTATGTAGGATTTGTGTGATGCTAAGGTCCTCTATACTTTATTCTTGTGGATCTTTTATGTCCTGTGGTATTCTTTCACATCCATAATATGCTTTTAGCCCCATGACTTATATGGCAGGTGCCTCTCTGTTCGGGTCCAAGCATCCTGGTTGGCGGCCCGAGATGGGGCAGGTACCTCCCCCGACAGTCTGGGGCGCACACAACTACAGATACATGAGAGTCCACTAGAAAAACCTGGGTCTTGGAGAAACAACAGAGCAGAGTCTTCTGTGGTAAGATAACTCTGGTGTGGAGAGAGGATTCAGTGAAACTCCTGATGAGGTTAGCACCAAAAATGTTTGTATCTTAATTGTATGCAAGTGAGTTTCTGCTAAGTACTTGACAGCACATGAGAAGACAGCTGTCATTTCTCAGGTTTTTCTCTCAGCAGCTCTTTCCACTTGCTATTAGAGGAGCCTGCCCTTTCCGCTCTTTGCACCAGCAAAGATGGTCCATGCCATCCAGCGGTAGTGCTCTGCAGCTCTATTGAAGGTCCCGATAACATAACAGAGCAAAATAGTTCTTAGTCAAATAGTTTTGCTTTGTCCCAAGACTGAAATCTGTCAGAACCCAGGCAGTCAGTGGAGTTAGTTATAGGTAATAAAAGATAGGGTTAAATAAATGCGTTGACCTCAGTGTATTTAGGCTTCTGTTGGCACCAGAAGATGTGCTTCTGCAGTGATGGAGTGACTTGTATTCTTCCTTTCATGCCTCTGCTCCTCCTGTTTCCTCTGACTTAAAAGGACAAAATGAGCTATGCATGGTTTTAAAAAATGTCTAAAAAAGCAAAAGTGGCTACCATGGAGAAAGAGATACAGGATGTCACTGTACCTTTCTTGCTGCTTCTTCATTTGTCCGTTTTTGTCTGTCTTTTCTCTTAGCTTAGACAGTGTGGGCACCGCTTCCGCTGTCTATAAACACATTTTGGATTTTGCTCTCGTGTGTCTGTATCACAACTTCTTTCTTGAGAAAAGGCCCCTTTTCCAGCTTTGTTCATGTAATTACAGTGCAGCACAGGACAGACTGGGGGAGAAGGACCATAATTAGGAGTTTTTCAAAAAACACTTCCTGTGCTGACTACCGATTTCCTACCAGTACTGCCACCGCTGTCTCTTGAATAATACCTGCCGGCTTTCTGTACTTAATGCCACTGATGAGGCCAGCTGTCAGGAAGGCACAGTTTGCCTCCTTTTTTGCTTTGTAAAAAGCTTTTGTTTCGTCTTTTTTTGCTGCTCCTTTCCCTGGTGTCAAATGAAGCTCACTGTAAAATGACAGTGCTCTGTGCTGCTGTAGCATTTTTCATCTCAAGCCTGAATGTTCTGTGCAAAAATTCAGCATGAACTAGCTATGTTTTTATTTTTATTCCTTTTCTGGATGGGCAGACTCATGTTTCTTAAGTTTAAATTAGTGCTACTGATAACTTTCTCAAGGTTTTTTTCTTCAGCTAGATCTTTGGAAACTTTAGACACAGTTCTCTTTCTGAATAGCTACTACTTGGGAGTGAGAGGTGTTGGGAAATGTGGTATTGAGACACCTTGGAGAGTCCCAATGCTAACCAGTTGTGGCAACAGTATCCACCTGAAGATACTCCTTCCAGAAGAGATTTTCCGTGTTGGCAGACAAATGATCATTCTAGTTTTTGCAGCAATTTCCAAGACAGTACAGTAGGCTTCCAGTGGAATCTAGAACCAAGCCCAGTAAGTGGGTCTAAACAATTCCTTTTTCCAAATGCCATGTTCCAGGTTTCTAGAATGACAAATCCATGTCATGACAAGAAAAATAGTGAGGTTTTCCTCAAGTCTAATGTCTTTGGGACAAGGGGACATTTGAGATTTATAAAACTGGTGTACCTTTTCCCATATAATGATAAATTGTTTTAACGGGAAAAAAAAATTAGCGTTGGTCTTCTGTTGGTGAGCTGAAAAGTGTAACTTTCTCTTTTGCTAACCACATCTCTAATACTGAATGTGTGATTTGTAAAATGGTACGTTTGTGTTAATTAAAATGTTTTTTAAAATACATTTTGATACAAGTTTTTTTTTCTTTACTGCTTATTTTAAGCAGACCTCCAGCTTGCTGGGGCTTCATTTTAGAAGCAGCTTCACTGCTCTGATCAATCTAACAAAAATAATCCATTTTAATACACACTTTGGCTGTAGCAGTACGTAGACCAAAAGGTCAAATAGCCACTATTTCTCTGTGATTCCTTGTACAAAGTGTTTGGTTTTTCCAGTCCAGATTTTTTTTTCAGGAAGAGATTAACCAGGATACTTGGCATTGATATAAATGATATCATTGCTTTCCAGGAAGACCAAAAAGATCCATCAGGACAGGTAGTCTAAGCTAAAAAGAGAAGAGCTGTCTGGGGAGTGGCTGGGAACTCGGCGTGCTCTCTGCTCTGTTTGCCTCCCGTCGACAGGGCTGCCTCATGACTTGCCTGTCCAGGCAGGTCCTGGAGCACGCCGTGCTGCCTGATAGCGTATGAAACTGCCAGGTGCACTCAGACCAATGCTATCCTGGTGTACTGGGTGCTTTTTTGGCTCTGCCAATTACTGTCTGGTCTGGACAGTAAATATGGTCTTTGGTGTAGCTTCCTGCGTTTCTCAAAAGTCTGCAAAGACATGGCTGCAACCTCATCTTTGCTGATACTTTCCCTAGGTCTGATCAAATGAAGTTCTGAATGATTCAAATAACCGGAGAAACGATGGGATGCCAGATCTCAGTGGGAAGAGAGCCCAGCCTGCAGTTAGGTGGAAGTGTATATTGCCTACCTTGGAGCAGGAGGGAAAACCTTCTCTTCTGATGTGTAAAATTTGATTAAACAAAAAGTGTTTTTTCCTAACCAATTTTACAATTAAACACTCAAATTCTTACTTGACCCTGTAGAAGGGTCAAGTTCTTGACCCTGTAGAAGGGTCACGCTGCATCAATGTCCTCTTGCTGAGTCTTTGGTGATGATTTGTGGTATTTTTCCTTTACAGCCTCCCAGCATCTGCTCAGTTGCGTTAGTTTGTTGTGTTTTTATTGTTGTATTATTTGGCATTCAAATACCTGCAGTCAGTGAAGCACTAGTCAGCTTCCTCATTTGAATTATCCATGCAAAGTTGATCTCTGGTTTTGAAATGTCATTTTCCTCACTGGCTTGTTGGCTGTTTGGGGTCCAGAAGATCTAATGAACTGCAGTGTTGCTACTGAAGTTGTACCACAAGCTCTCGTTTTGTAGGCACCATCCACACTTTATTTGGAGAGGAAGCAGGAGGAGTTGGTCACCAAGTATAAATGTCTGTAGCACAAGCACTGCTATTAATGTGCCAGCTTTTGAAATCTTGTTTTAACACAGGATGGTTTTGTAAGGACCTAGGAAACTGCTCGTATTCTTGACATCCTCGGTTTTCACCGTGTAGTGTGTTTATAGCTGTGATTTTGGTCTTCTTTCTAGTCCTATTTTTTTTATTTACCACCTCTCTGAGGATAAGACTTGATACTTCTTGGCCTGGTGATGTGCTCATCATCTTAAAACTGTGTGAAGCAGATACAAAAGGCACCACGTCAGGTAGTGGTTTTGTCCCGTTGTATAGCTGCCTTGCTAATACTGCTCACAGTCTGCAGTCAGGTCTCCATCAAAGCTCAGTTATCAAGATAATTGATCACCCATTCAAAATTTTGGGGGAGTTTCTCCACATCTGACAGTGGGCATTTGGTCAGGTTTGCTATTGGATTATTAGTTTGGATTATGTATTTTAGTCTCTCTAATACTGCTTTACATGGGTCTGATTAGCTTACTGGGTACTAGCGTAAATTGCTTGAGTTGGGTGGGTTTACTTCAGTTCTGCATGACAAATCAGAATGTAAGTGGTATTCCCTCTAATTTTAAAAATTAGCTGGGATAGGTAGAGATAACTGGTAGCTCTTCCATCTCTCCCCTTAAAATTTCTCCTTGCTGCCATCTCACCCCTCCAAGACCTAACAAAATAGCATGCCCATGTCATCTTTCAGCCCCTTCTCCTCACAGGTATGTGATTCTATTCTGTTTGCCTTCTGTGTTTGTGAAATACTTTGAGCTTGCTTAGGGAAACCAATGTATTTGTATCATAACTGGGATGACAGGAAGGAAACTCCATCACATCCACCTTCCTTTTGTATTTGCTCACATAATCTTATAGGTACTCAGGTCCTGGCACCAGCCTTTGAAACAGCTCCCATCTGCTGCTGAAAACAAGGTAAGTGCTTGCAGGCCCTGAAGTGTGCTTGGCTACTTGATATCTATCGTGTCCCTGCCTGCCTAGGGGGATGCATCTAGCAAGCGTCTTGCAGGTATTCCAAAATTGGTTGGATTTACCCAGGCCTACTCTATCTATTGAAACAGATAGAGTTGCCAACGATATGGGTTGTAGCAGGTAAACAGGAGCAAGTATCAGAGATTAGGAAATCTGGTTTAAATTTAATAGCTGGGCAGTTGGTTGGAGTTAAAGCAATCCCAATGGAAATAATCTACATGCAAACCAAGTCTACAAAGGGAAATGTTATGTAGCTAACAGTGGCTCTGATACAGTACAGCTATGCTCAGAATTTTTGTCAGAGAAGTGATTTTCTGGGGAGGTGGCATGGCTGTGCTGCAGTTGTGGCTGGGGACAGCAATTCTGAGTGGTGCTGGTGGGAGATATCTGCCTATGAAAGTAGCAAAGCTGAGACACTGCAAAATTTTTATTCCCTGAAGCTACTGAGAACGCCCCACACTTTACATTTCACAAGATCAAGGCTGTTAATCCCTGGATGCCAGCACATATCGTTCCAAGGGTCAGCCTCCTGTACCTTGCTGTTCACCTACAGGGTTCTGATACGGTGCTTTGCTATCACTGCCCCCCCGCCAAAGAAAAAAGCAGATCTTGAAGCTTTGCTAGCTGTATTTGGGGTATGCCATTTGCTGCCATGAGGTAATGCTGATATCTTCTTGTTCTTTGCATGTATTTCATACTTTATGAGGTGGTAATGTGACTTTCTTTGTATAGGCCTGGCATCTCCTTTGCAGTTGCAAGCTTACCATCACCCACATCCTTGCCACTTGTGATTTGAATGAGTAATTCCTGACATTTGTTTTCAAGCAGGTGGCTCTGACACACCCTGACTCCTACATTCAAATACAGGAGGAACAGACATACAGGAAGGGACATGGACATCACCTCACTTCATGGAGCTGAGCAGGAACATCACTCCACCAGGTAAATGTACAAATGACACCGCATGAGTGCGTCTCGTGTTGCAGTAGACTGAAGGGATACGTGCAATTGAAAAGGTGGATTGCTGTGGAAAAAGTAGGTCTCTCCCAATCTTTGTTTTTACCTTAAAGACAGGTTCAGATCAAAACTCATATCAGAACTCTTGACAAACTTTATGAAGTTTTCTCACCTGGCACAAAACAGCCTCTGGGCTTGATGTTCCTGAATATTCGTAACTTAAACCCTCTGCCTATGTCACGTGAATAGTAAGGGTATGCAGCAACTTTGGGCTGAGGTTGTGGAGGTTCTTTGGAACAATTCTGACTGCGACACTGCTGAGTCTTCTGAGCACGCAAGTAGGTGACCATACACTGTGAAGGAAAGCTGAGCCATACCATGGAACAGTCTGACCGTGAGATGCTCTCAAGTCTAGCACATGTGCATTTCTCAGAGCAAAATGCTATCCTGGAATACCATGACCGACCCTTACAGAAATTGTCTCTGTGCTGCATACTCATAGAGTGATATTGTTTAGAGATCATAAAAGCTCATTAAATAATCTAAATTTTACAGATGCTGTTTGGTTCCCATGTGTGTTACTAGTAAATTGATTTTTATATACCCTTCTGTTACATGCTGTCCCATTTCTATGATGAAGACTATTTCAAAGCCCAGGTTCTGTGCACTGCTCTGGGTCTCCTCTTTCTGCCTGGAAGAGATGGCTATTCCATGGCTTTTTGTCTACCCACTTGACTACTCTTTCAGTGTAGAAGATGGATATGGATCTGGTACTTCTGTATACACTGATGACTTCTTGGGGAATGTTGCATCTGAGCCATAAAGCAGGTGAGTACTGTGGTTTCTGGCCCAGCCCTAAGATGAAGAGAGAAAGCATAAGGTCTACTCATTCCACTTGGTGCTAGGACAGTTCCAGCTTGGCTCAACCCAGGAGGCTTAAATTAGGCCACTCATTACTCTTGCAGACCAAAGGACTTCTTCAAAGCTGAGTAGGTGGAGAGTCTCTCTGACCCCAGCAGAGGAAGACATCAGCACATTAAGTACATATAATGAAACCCCACCTCAGCATGAAGGTACCTTTCTTCACCTGAGACTGGGTAGTCAAACAATCTATGTGTGTATTCAGCCCAGCCCAGAGAAATAATTTACACAAAATAAAACAGCAGCATTGCCTGTCCGATAAGACAAAGCAGATTTTTTTTTTTTTTTTTTTTTAGTTATAAAGGGTTTCTTAGCAGTCA
>VYZW01042854.1:76644-96154 GCA_013401315.1 Balaeniceps rex | reverse complement strand
ATATACCATGAACTGCTTATCATTTACAATTTCAGTTGTCTGTGTTGTGGGTGTGAACCAACGTTTAACTGCACACAGGACATTTGCTTATCCACAAGTATTTGAACTTGGGAAAAGAGCAGGCAACTTCTCAAAATCAAGCATGATAGATTTTTAAACAGCTCTCAATACTGTGTTCATAGTTCTCAAGCTCATACAGTAGAGCTTTTGATGGTGAGATAAGGCCCATCGGAACATTTGTCCTACCCCAGTTTCCAAACCAATAGGCTATCAACATCAACAAAAAAATAAATGGAAGCAGTAGAAAAGCTCAAGTTACTCATATATATATGTATATAAAATATATATGTATTAAAACATATGTGTGTATGTATATATATATAAAAATACACTCACATATCAATATCAGAATGGGCAAGTGACCTTCTCTGTATGCTCTGCTTATTTTGTTATGATAGAGCTGAACCTGCACGAGAAGGATGGATATGAGGTGGGCAATTTCATATAGATACCTTGGAAGCAGAAAAACATTTACCACATGGGAAGAAAATGTGAGTAACTGTAGAAAATATTTAAATGGACAGATTGAATAAAGATAGGTTGGAATGTCAGTGATGCACAGTGGGCGAGCATATATTCTCAGTGGAAATGAGAATGAGAGGAAGCGAAGAAGGTGAAGTCAAGTCTCTCTTTCTCCAAATGTTCTCTCTTCCTTTAAGAAGGCACTGGCTTTAAAAGTTTCATGGTGCAATATCTAAGAAAACAACGCAATACAAGCATCAGAAGTCGTTACCTGCCGGGATACTACATGCACTTTTAGAACTGCCTTGCTCCAAACTGAGGAGAGAGAGCTTATCTCTGTGGTCCTAGGTATCCTAGGAGAGGAAGGCTCAGCAAGGCTTTTAACTTCACAGAAAGGATAAAAAAGTGCTATAAAGAATTGAGCAATGCTATGGCTGCGTGCCAAAACTAAATTTACTGGGAAGGAAGTGGCCAGTGTAAGTTGTACCAAAGCTGCCTAAGTCAGTGGGCCTAAACACGCTTTCCTGAAGGCAGTGACAGAATACCTGCTATCCTCAGTGGGAACAGGTCCGCGTGTAGTAATGCAGCCAACATCACCTGAAGTGAGTAAGCGTTCAGATGGGTGGATTTTTTTTGCCACTAATCTAGACACTGGGTCTTTTATGGTATATTCTGGGTCCCGCACCTGACTGTGCATAACACGATTCTGCTCCCTCTAGTTGGTGTATCCCTATTCTTGCTGTAATCGGGAGCTTGCAGGCTTTTAGGAGTGAAAACTATGCCCATTGTTCTAGTTTTTGTGGGTGTTTATGCTGTAATTCACTGACTTGATCTGCAGCAAACCTGTTTTTAACTGCAGACCTAACGTGGGAGATTGTTCAAAAGGTAAGGTGTGTCTCGCTGATTAGCTGAGTTGAAGTCACCTGACCCTGAACAAATAGTTCCTGACCTGAATTTTATGTTAGCTTTATTTACTTAATATAGAAACGTTAAAATTGGGCTGCAGCGAACTGTGTCTTTAACCATTTCCTTTCTCGTATCATATGTAGTTTTACAGAGGATCTAACCCAAGAGTCAGTGTTAAGCATTGAATCATGCCGTGGATTTGGTGCTTTTGCTGGTAGGTCATTTTCCCTCCATGGATTCATCAGCTTCCCAGGTGCAGGATTTGGAGAAGCAGGTACATATGAAGTTGTTACAACACGTAATGGAAGTGTGATGGGAGGGGTGGGGGAAGGAAGAAACTTACTCATGAGGTGTACCGTGGGCTGGTGATTCAGAGGCCTGCATGCCATTAGCTCTGCACAGCAAGCTGCAGTTTGGAGGCAACACACTTGCAGAACTCAAGTGCTGGCTCTCCTGCTCATGCTCACTCCTGGCACAAGATGGTGGTGAAGTCAGGGCTGTATTTGCACTGGCACGAGAGGCACTTAGGGAAGATCTGCTCCATTGGTGACTGCTGTCTGAACTAGTGAGCGTGTATTAGAATTGAAACCATCTCTGTGTGCGCAGAGATGTTGTCAATGCTGCTTTGTTGCCCAATAGGTTCCTGATTACATATTAAGCAGGTCTGAAGGGAAAGGGAATACTGTTTGTCCTAGGAAAAAGATACAGTTTGTGAGTGGCGAGAAGAAAACTAGATTAATGTTCAGAGGTTCTTTGCTGGACTGTGACAGTTGGAAAAGCGCTGCTGCTGCTAATTCTTGAAAGGCATGATAGGCAAATAGTGTGTAAGCCAATCTTTCTCTTATGCTCTTAGCTAACTGGCTTTTCTCTCAGTCTCCCTTTCTTTTAGCTATAATATGTGCTGTAGTGTTTGGAAAAGTCAGTCAATCATGCCAGCAGAGTACTGTGGTATCCTCAGCTATTGCCTTTATTTAGACTATGGTACTGTGGGTATGTCCACATCGCCTTTTGCAGGTTCATGAGTCTTGACCCTGCTAACCTAACAGCCTTCTTGCAGCACTAGTTCAGTGTGTGACTTGACCAGGTGACTTGGCCAGGCTGTGGTCTGGTACCAGCCTAACTACACTTACCTAGCGGCTATGCTGAACTCGTGTTCCAGCAGCTCTGAGCACAAGGAACTGGTTCGTGTCAGCCACCGAAACATCCTAAAATCTAAAACCCAGCATTAATCAGGGCTGCACACTAACGACGGCTGCACAACTTTGAAAGGCAGTGCTTCTGTTCAGCTGCAAGAAAGGGCTTTGTGTTTGCAGTTGTGATTAGATGAGATCTTTGTGTGGGGTCTGTCTGTAAAACTTAAAATCTGGGGGCTGGTGGGATTTGCAAATTTGTGCTGCTAAAATAAGTGCAATCACATTTTGTGAAATAGTGCGTGACACGAGCTCTGCTAGACTGATCATCTCTAGGGCTAGGAAATAATGCAAGAAGATAGTATTATTGCCATGGCCTTCGTTGGCATTGCATTCAGGACCCTGCCATGTCCCATGAATGGATTAACTATCAGAGCTTCCCAAAGCCGCTCAAAACCTCACTTCATTTTAGAAATCCTCGTTTTAAGAACAAAGGTCTGTGTAAGGATGAACTGTGAAGAGGGAAACAACGTGAAATGAAACTGCATGCAAAAGGAAAAACGTTTAACAGGGCTCGTGTATGGAGCCATTAACATGGCTCCTTTCCACAGCCACTGAGTGCCTGGCTCCCTTTACCTGTCTGGGACGCAGGAGCAGTTGCTGGGCCTGTTTGAATGTACTGGAGATTAGCAGCGTAGGAAAACACCTGCTTCCACTTAACCGATCTGAGAGGAAACAAAGGGCAAGAAAAGCGATGGCCTGAACAACACAGGATTGGATGAAAACTAATATGTAGCTTCAGATAGGCAGTTGGCAGCCATAACCCTCAATTTAAAGCAGCTGAGAGTCCCAACTCTTTAGATCTAAAATCTTGCTGCTGTGAAGATGAAAGACTTTGTTCCACACACCCCTCCCCCCCGCCTTTTTTCCCCCTTTTTCTTTTCACTCAACTGTGTCCAAATGGGGAGTAGGCAGATGGGAGCTCAGGCAAACCCAGATGCCAAGCTGCTGCACTTTGTAATAGGCAGTGAGGAGTGGCAGACAACTCAGCCAGAAGGAAAAGGTGGCAACTTTCCGATCATTGTTTAGGAGCTCAGTGACCCCTTTTAGTTTTACCTCAGAGGAAGATGGGGTTGGCTGGGACTCACTGATGACCACAGTAGAGGCTTCAATTCACAGATGGGATTGAAATTCTGGTGATAGGAAAGAAGGAAATGTGGTGCTTTTGTTGACTTCAGCGAGGGCTGTTGCTCAGCATCTCTGCAAGCAAGGTCTCAAGGAAGGCTTTTTAAGTTGGATTCTCAAAAATTATGTGCTGAGTCCAAGACCATTTAAAAGGTGAGCAAAAAGGCTGGCCCGTCATCATTTGAGGCTCAGTTTCATTGCCTGGCTCTGAGCCGTGTTTCGTTCAGAAATTGGACTTAGCTTCATTTTAAATACGCTGTCATTAGGCTCTTTTTTCGCTCTGTTTGCTTTGGTTGGAACAGGAACAGCTCTTCTAGCTGTTAACAGAGATACACAACACTGCAAACCAGGCCCCTTCAAGGGTGTTGTGCATTGATTAATGGGACAGCGGATGGCCTCTCGTGGGGCTCTCCTCACTGCCGTGTTGCTGTGGGGTTTGTGTGTGTGTGTGTAATATTTTACCTTTCGCTTGTTCACCAGCTTGTGCCCTATGGAAACATAACTTAAGTCTGGCAGATTGGATGGCTGGCCTTAACTGAGTATGTTTGCAAAGAGAAGGTAAGGCTTGTAAGACTATAAAACTTTCTTTTCCTGTTCAAATAAACACAGATTAGTCTGACTTGCCTGCCCACCGCTTGTGTCATCTTCAGAGCAGCAAAGAAACAGTGAAATGTACCTGTGACCTTACACACTAACACTGGCAAAACATGTTTTAGCTGTGGAGTGTTTGATTGCATGCAAGCTATCCCTCCAGGTTATTGTACCTCTCCAAATGCTGTAAAGAGCAATACACTTCTCCCCTCCTCCTTTGCTTGCTTAACTTGTTAAGACATGGAAGGTTACTCCTGCTATGACTCCTATTCCTGACCTGACAGGTGGTGCCTTGAACTGAACTTTGCTCTCACAAACACTGTTGGGTTTCACGTATCAGCCTACCATTTAGTGGACTTGCCCATCTGCACAGAATTTAGTAATTCTGGGAGCGTGTGCTGCTGCAGTTGTCTCAGGTGCTGGGTTAAGGAGCACTGTTGAGTGCAGGGGTTGCTACACAAACAAATGAGGGCCAAGGATTCCACACGTTTAATCTCATGCCTTTAACGCTATAGATTGTGCAATGAGTTGCTGAGTGCAGGTAAGAAGATGAAAGAGATTGAGGTGATGCAGGAAGTGATACCAATGGCTATCGCCCTCGGATGAAAGAAACAAACACTTTTATGGATCTGCACTGATGTGACCCCTTACTGCAGAGCTGCACTAGGAACAAAGAATTGTAATATTGGATCAGAAGTCCAATGTGGTTTGTGGCCTGTTTTGAAGAACTGCTCAATAGGAGCTTATTGAAAAAAGATGAATGGCCTGCTCTGAAGAATGGCTGTGAAATGATTTGTTGATAGGAGATGTTTCTGTTCGACACAAGAAATGCTCCATTTGAACTGTGTGGCAAGGAGTGTTTGCATCCTTTCTTTCTCTATCCAGTCGAAAGCCACGGGCATTCTCCTATAGCCATGTTCCGTGTTGTCTTTGATCGTTTGTTTCCTACCAAACTTTTGGTGTCAGTGACATCCTGTGGTGTAGTTATGTTAACTGTGTCTCGTTTTGGTCTTTTTTTTTTTTCCTTCTTCACAGTTTGTCATCCCAGTTTTTAATACTTAGCCATTCTATGCTAGCCTGTCCCCTGATTTTTGTATTGTGAAAGTAGAATTAGCTATGCTGCTGGGTACCAATCACTAAGTACCCCAGGACACAGTATTTAACAATACTAGTTCTTCTAACCCAAATCTGTTGTATATTTGTATTTCTGGAGTTAAATCCTGCAGTTTTCACCCAACTGCCATTTGGGAAAGATTCCTGTTCACTTTAGCTTATCTGCATTTACCTGAGGAAGGATTATTAATGTGGGGATTTGGGTTGCTGTTGAGTATTGATGGCCCAGATACAGCTGAATTGTTTGGATAACCACAAAAATTAACATTTCAGTATTAAGTGTAATAAGTCACACATTATCTTTCCAAAGATGAAAAATACATAATAAGGTCTTCTCTGCTGTACTTCATGGAGCTTTATAAAGTGCAGAGCCAACATCTTCAGCATAAATACATCATTACAGTGTTCCGTGAATGAAATCTCAAGCTTGATGGTCAAAGATCATAAAGTCCTCGAGAAGTCTCACCTCTGCAAACGTCAGAAAAAGATTTGTTTACTATTGCTGTCTGTCCTGGTTTCAGCTGAGTTAGAGTTACTTTTCTTCCTAGTAGCTAGCATAGTGCTGTGTTTTGGATTTAGCATGAGAAGAATGCTGATAACACACTGATGTTTTAGTTGTTGCTAAGTAATGCTTAGACTAGTCAAGGACTTTCTTTTTCAGCTTCCCATGCTCTGCCAGGTGCACAAGAAGTTGGGAGGGGGCACGGCCCAAGATAGTTGATCCAAATCGACCAAAGGGCTATTCCATACCATATGACGTCATGCTCAGTATATAAACCGAGGGGAGTTAGCCGGGGGGCAGCGATCGCTGCTCGGGGACTGGCTGGGTGTCGGTCGGCGGGTGGTGAGCGGTTGCATCACTTGTTTTCTTTTCCCTGGGTTTTGTTTGTCTCTCTCGTTCTCCTTTTCATTACAATTATTATTATTATTATTATCATTATTATTATTACTATTATTATTATTTTATTTCAATTATTAAACTGTTCTTATCTCAACCCGTGGGTTTTCTTACTCTTGCCCTTCCGATTCTCTCCCCCATCCCACCGGGGAGGGGGAGGGTGAGCGAGCGGCTGCGTGGTGCTTAGTTGCCGAGTGGGGCTAAACCACGACACTGTCTTGTAAGAGAAACTCAACTGGCCAGATCATTATAAGGCACCAGTGGGTATTTCATGGCTTAGTCTTCTGCTGCATTATATGTATCCCATGAAATGCTGCTGCTACTTAGTGTTCTTGCTCCGTAAATCATTTCTTGAAAACTTGGGTACGTCTGAGTCCAGCTAGTACGTTACTATTTCTAATCGAAATAGGTTGTTCGGAGTTAAAGAATTTTGGAAAAATAGAGATGAAAATTGTTTTTAATTTCACAGTCCTATATGGCAGTATAACCCACTGGCTGCCAATAGAAGTACTGACCGAAATAGAGTAGGAAGGTATGAGAAATGAAAGTACTGGGCTAGTACATAATAGCTTGGCTATGCTGGCTCTGCTACAGATTTTTCTGTATGATCTTCAGCAAGTCACTTCAGCTCTCTTAATCTCTCCCATTCAATTCCTCAAATATAAAACAATGTACTTGTTCTTTATAGATGTTTTCAAGCTAACATCATGATTTTTGTAAGGTACACATACACTGTGCTGTTGGGCTGAAAAATATCCAGACGCTAGGTTGAGCCATTTCACAAAGACAGATCAGTGGTCAGTTGCATTACCATACATGAGCTTTTCAAGTGGGAGCTTTAGAGACATTAAAGAACTTTGTAGAAAAAATTATCATAACTCTCTTGATACAGACACCAGATAAGTCTTTCTGACCTGCACCTTACAGTGTGCAAAAGATGGGCTACTGTTCTTGGCTTGAAACAAGGCACAATAGCCACATAGAGATGTGACTGACGTGGTAGAGAAGTGTTTAGGATTATCATCAAGCAGGCACGTCATATGTAAATGTGCTGTCTTTGCCATCAAATGGCTCCTGTCTATTAACCCAGGACAGGGTGCAGTTTATTGCTGATAATTAATTATTTTTTTGTTGCTGATAACAGAGAGGCTCATTTGCAGTAATTTCATGACTCTCTTTCTAAGGAAAGATACGATTGCCTCATTCTGTCACAGTAATTCAGTTCTTTGTGTGTTGTACCTCAAGGCCAGCTAGAACATAGAGTAGAAAAGTGCAGTTGTGGGGAAATGGGATTTGGTTGGAAAGAGTTCCTAGGGATCCTTAGATGGCTATACTGAATTACAATTACTGTTGCTCAGACTTAGGGGGTGGNGCGGGGTGGCTCCAGGCAGGTGCCTGTATAGCAGGCAGGATGGAGATGGTGGCCCATGGTGGTTTATGAAAGGAGGTGGTGACTTACGCAGTACAGAAGGGGAAAAATGTGAATTTGTGTTGGCCTGCCTCAGGGAGATCAGAGGTCCAGGTTTTGTTCAGACAGGCAGAGAGAGGTCAGGAACAGATGTAGGCCTCAGAGAGTGGTTGAATCAGAATATAATTCGTGTAGCTAAGCCGTGTCCTGGCCATTTACTGATGCAAGAGAAAATAGGCCTGCTTGTGCATCAACTAAATATTGTTGATGGGTTGGATTGTCTGACTACTCAGGAACCGTCTCAAAATTTTTTGTGATGGGTGCTTCAGAGAGAGGACAGGAGGGTGATTTCTAATAGGTCAAAGCAGCTGATGTACGAACAGGTTAAAATCTCAAACAAATGTCCTAAGTGTCCAGGTGGCCTGGCCTGATATGGATGCAGGCTGTATCTATACTGCAATGCAGGACGGTGTTGCAGCATATGCTGTCAGACTTGTGCTGGTTTGGTGTTGGGTGTTGAATCACCGTCAAGACGCAGCTGAAAAGATCAATGAGACCTAATCTTTTAATAATTGTAGGACACTGGCACCAGGATTTTACCACCGATGTTGTGGCCAACGTCACTCAGCATCACACCTACAAGCAACAGTTTAGACGTGCCTCCACAGACTTCGGTCACATCTCCCAGTTGCAGTGCTTGTGTCCCAGTGGGGTACATTTTTAGGAGGTTGGTAGTTTTCTATAGTTTATAGGTGCTATTTATGCTAACTATGCCTGCCCAGGCATCGGACACAGCAATCCTGTGTTTGGAAAGCTATTTATTAACTTTGACTTTTAAATTCTTTTGAGGGTACACAAATACAGATTCAGTTATTTCAGGCATAAATTTCTTCTCCAAAATACTGTGGGCTAGACTTGTCCCAGGCAAAAATTTGTGTCTCAAAGCTACATCTCTAGCAAGTCAGAGATGAAAAGGCAAAAGCCAGCTTGCACAGAAGCACAGCTGACTGTATAATCGAACGGCAAACTCTGTAATACCCTTGCAGGAGAAATCAGTCTTTCACAACTAAAGGTTTCCAAGGTTTCTCTTGAGTTAGTTATGAGGATAAGTTGTGTCTTAGGGGAATTCTTCTGCCAGTTGGGCTAATTAACATGATAATTTGTTGTTTCATTAGCTACATCTTTCATGGGAAATGTGAGTGCATTTCCTTCATAACAAGGAGAAAACATTGTACTTGTTTTTCTTTTTTCATGACACTGATGAGAATTTTAACGGTAAGATGTAGCCAAAATAGGGACTTTTTTTTTTTTTTTGGTCTTCCCATATGTCCACATCAAAAATGGAATTTCTACCCCACTAATCTAGGAGTAAATACTGCAAAGATCTGGGCTGAAGTGTCCTGTAATCGTTGTAATCTCAATCATGGTGCCTGTGAATGGACAGGAATCCAGTTGTAGGCCTCTGCTTTTATTAGCTTGTATATTGGGAGACCTGAGTTCTGGCTGGACTTTTTATTAGCTTCTGAAACGATTTTGCGTGTCAAGACTAGATGGTGATGGGATTCAAGCTTCTGCTAAATTTTTGAAAAAAATCAGCTCTTGTGAATTTACCAGCAAAATTGTGTGGATGTCCTTCAGCAAGTCCTCGCCTCCGTCTGTCTGTGCCTAGATTGTCTCTGTATATGTTGCATCTTTTGTCTGGAAAAACGATCATCAACCCACCGATGTCCCTAGGATGACCTTGGAGAGTTCCAGTTAAATAATCTAATCTCTGATTCAACGGGACTCTTACTCTGGTTGGCTGGACAATTAGTTGGCTTTTAAAATATCAGCTCAGCAGCATGGTAGTCAAGGCAGTGGACAGATGGAAATTGGTTTGCAATAGAAGAGTGTCTGGAGGTTGATTTTAAGTGAGAGGAACGCCCCTTCATCCTGAACCCTTGGTTGCCAGTAGACCTCTGCTCTTAAGCGAATTTTAAGGGTGTGTAGCAGGAGCGTGAGAGGTGCTGTGGCACAGCAGTATCAAATCTGAATCTGCACTCGGTAAATACTTCATTCTTTGTTAAAGCCGTGGCAGAGGTGGGGAGCCCGGCAAGCCCCTCGAGAGGCTGGTCTCCCGCACAGCATGTCTGCAGCACCAAGCCGGTTTCGCCCTGGCCGCTCCCAAAAGCCGAGGACACACCTGTTAATAGCTAGAGGCAAGGAGATTGGTTGGACGTAAAGAATGCACCTGCGCAGGGAGGGGTGAAGGACTACATGTAAGACGAGCCTTAGACACTCGCCGTCTCTTCTCAATTCCAGCTTAAACAAGCAACATCGCTCTGGGCTGTGAAGAAAACCGTCCACGTTTTAATCCTTTGCTTTCCTTTTTTTTTTTTTTTTTAAAAAAAATTGGTTTTATTTCAGTAGTCTAACACAATTTAGAAGTGTGTTGTTTTTTCAGGTACAGTTATATTTTTGTCTTTGTTTGTTTCGAGTGAATTTCGCTGCGAAAGCCTCTCGCTCCAAGTTCGTCTTTTCCAGGACACGGAAAGATCAGAAGATGAAAACTCTTGTGCGCGCCCTCCTGATGATCATTACGTCCTTTTTGTTACCCACTTGAAGGCTGATGATCTTGGTTTGGGAGAAGGTGGTTGTGCTTCCAGCACTGAAGTTGCTTGCGTTTGTGTGTGTTCATGGTCCTGGTAAGCCATAGTGTCCAGGTACTGTGGTAAAAAGTGATCTAACTAGTGGGAAGAATGACTTCTTTAATGCCTTTCGTGACTCGTTCATCAATATTCTCCTCTCAACTTAACTTTCTATAGGACTCTGTCCTCTTTTCTCTTCCTCCTTCTTTCCCCAGGTAGATTAAAGAGGGTTTTGTTGTACGTATCAGGTTTTGTCTGCTCAGGGTTATGGGGGAGGGGAGAACAGCACATGAATTCATTTCACAACTAGCCAAACCAGTCAGGGCAGGTAAGAGCAGAACCAAGAAATTGAATAGGAGGGAGCCGGTGGGGAAAAGCTAGTTTCACCAAGATGTCATGGTGAGCTCGGAAAAAAAGTCGTCTTTGGAAAAGGTGTCTTGTGACTAAAATAAAACGAGCATAAAATTTAAGAGAGCTCTCAGAAGAGAATCCTTGCATTTCAAAGAGGATCCAGCTTTGGTACTAACAGCAGTGACGTTTCTAAATGCAAGTATGCTATCGGCTCATTTTCAGTTTCTGTGTTACCGTTGCCATTTTTCAATTAGTTTTTAAATTAACTGGCGTTTTAATGCATTTTATTACAATTGCAAAATGCCCAGCCCTCTAGTTTTAGTTTCTCTACTACTTTGGAGCCAAAATTGATTCCTCAGATAGGGTGCTGGGAGCTAAGGAAACAGATTTGGAATTTTCCAAACAACACTTTTGTTTAAACTAAGTGCAAGTCAAGGAAATATCTTGTTCTGCCTTAGTCATCGGTTTCCGCTCATGGCATGGAGGAGCCATTTTGGGTTCGTTTTGTTTATTCTTTTCTTACCTGAGGCTTTTTTTGTGCATGACAAAATGAGCATAATTAAGTCTTCTCTACACTCTCGTTAGGGAGCTCCCTGTGCCAGCTGTGACTAGCCTTTACTTGCGCTGGCTAGTTGGACACCAGAGAGAAGACAAAACAAAGTGGTTTGCTTCATTTTTTGAAGTGTGAAGTGTAGTTGTGGGTTGGATGCAATAGCTCTGCTGCTTTCTCAGACTGGAAGATCGAGGTACCTAAAAAGCCCCTTCTTGTCTTTTAAGATTGGTTTGGCAGCGGGTAGGTGATACTGTTGGTGTGATAATTTTGGATGAGGGTAAGAGGTGTTTTGTAAGCAAGCAGGCTTCTTGTATAATTCATCTGCTCAGGTTCAGGAAGAGGCATTAGGCTGGCTTTGTAGGCACTGAGGGAGTCAGCAGAAAATGTTTGCTCACTCGTTCCCTCCACCCCTTTAGCAAAACAGCCTTCTAGAAAGTTCTGCGAGGCACAAAGCTCGAAATAATTTCAGCTTTCAGCTGAAGTAATTTCAGAGCATCTAACTTTCCAGAAGTAAGGAGGGAAAGCTTCTCCCGATCTAAATGCTGTTTGATTTATTTAATTGCAAGAAGGTCTTTAATAGCTCTTTTCCAAAAAATTTTGTCAGGAATGCATGAAATATTGCTAGTTTATTTACCCCCTCATTTTCAGTGAGGCTAATTCTTGATTATTTGGTTTTTTTCTTCTTGTAATTGCAAGTATTTAAATTCAGCTGGCTTAACTTTTATTTGAAACAAATATGATTTAAATATTTTGCTTTATTCTGGACTCCTCTGTATCAGAAGATTAGTTTATGCTTGCTTCAATCTCAGATAACAGCATTAATATAAAAAAATTGTGTGCTGTTTTATCTGTACGCAAACACAAAAATACTCAAGCCAGCTACAAGGTTTTATCGGCAGGACTAAACATTTAATTTTGACTTTGCAAATTCAGGAATGGTCTCGGTCTTCTTAAGGGCTTTTGAAACCCTTTTTAATTTGAACTTATGTTGCAGCTTGCAGATGTGGGTGTCTGAAGTTAAGTGCCTACACAGAGCTGGAGGTGTTACATGACAAGACTTTCGAAAGCACCTTTGCTTTGTGGGTGTCTGAATTGCTCCTCAAATTCATTAATTTAACGGTTGAATTATTATTATAAATTATTACTGAATGAGAATTTTGGCTGTTAAAAGACACTCTGGTATTCGGGCAACTAAATTCAGGCAACCAAAATGTTACAGAATTGTAGAAAATCACATGAATGCCAGGATTTTGGAAACTGTGAGCTAAATACTGAGTTCTGTCTCCTCTTCCCATTCTGCACGGCAAGCGATGATCCCAGTGAAGGCACGGGTATTTCTCACATGAATTAACTTACTTGCAGCCATAATCATGAACACAACCTTCACTATTTAATACATTTCAGGAAAGCTAACAATCAGAACTTAAAAATCTGGCATCTTGCAGAAATCACTGAGATCTGGGGGTGACCAGCACGGAACTCTAAATGCCAGATACAGCGGTGCTATTCAGTTTTTCAAATGGAGCAGGGGCTAAATTCTCCTGATGGTTTAGACTGGGCAGTCCTGGTCTGGAGCCTGCCCCTGTTTAACACTGACTGAAACGCTGGTCCATGCGGTGAGTTCAAAGGAGTGTGAGTCCTGAAACGGACCTGGTGACACACTTTTCCTGATAGATGTTGCTGTATAAAAATTGAGTAGTATTTCTTTATTTCAGAAAGATAAGAAAAATCCCCCCTGAAACAATGCTTTTAATTTAATCAGACTCTAAATCGATGAAAGGACACAGTAAAATACATAGCAGCGCTTGAAAATTGTTTCAATATGATATTCATAAAACTTTAAAAATTCTCCTAGGCTTCCCCTTTTTTGTGATGGTTTCCTTATGTAGGAAGTAGGGTTCGCTTAGTGTCCTCAGTCTAAAAAGCACGGAGGAAGGCTGAAGTGATAATTTTCTGCATTTCTACTAAAAAGGCACATAATGAGACTTAGAATTACAAAAATGCAGACTGGACACAAAATACACGTGCAGTCAGATGTTCATTTGTTAGACATTTTGTTTGCAAAACAAGCTAATTAGAATGTTCTTACCCTGTTTTGGGCAGGGGAAAGTGGCCCAAGGAAATCGCGTTTTACAATTGGGATGCACGTTTCACTTTAGGTTTTTTTTAATGGTTCTGTCGTTAGAGTCAGATAAGTTAGTTTTAGGGTCTGACTTTTATTTAATCTTAGGTTGTGGCAGAAGTAATCATGAATCAATAAGCAGTCGGAACTCTAAAACAGAACTTAGTTTGCATTGATGCTTTTAAGCTTTCAACTAAGCCTGCCTGCCCTTTCAAACTCCAGGTATAGCTTTTATCTGATGGAGCTCGAAGATATAAAGGCTTAAGTTTCGCATGCTTTGTTCTTTTCATCGTCGTTGACTATTGATTAAGGCTCAGCCCTACAGGTTAACTAACAAGTTATTTTCTCCCCCCACTGGAGCTGCATTCATTTCAGACCTGCAGCTCCCTGGGTGAAAACGGGCATCCCTGTATTCCCGCTTGCAGGATAATTGATACCCGATTGTTTTAAGGCTACTGGAACTTTGTCCTTGTACTTGAGAAGTGAGTGGGGGAGGCAGGTAAGGAAGTAGAAGAGGGGAGGAGAAAGAAAGGTAATACAGGTACAGAGCTAATTACTAGTGCTGCTTAAAAAAAAAGAAAAAAGCGGGGGTGGGGTTCATTTAAGTTCCTTGTTTTCCACTCCTCTTCAGTCATTCTTTCCTTTTTTCTCAAGGCCTGAACATTGGTAATAATGGTGATGATTAACTAAATGAAGTCGGTAACCTGGGCGACCATTAGGGTGGTTTTATATTTCATGGGTGCCGAATAGCCAGAGAAAGCACACTATTGAGGGCTCGGAAAAATGAGATGGGGCGTTTGGGGTGTTTTGATGGTGGGTTTTTTTTTTTGCATTGTGTTTTTTTACTTTGCATTTTGTGCCTTGACGCTTCGCAACGGTAAGGTTATAACCACCTTCTTCCATGTTTCCCTTCTCCTATCTTTTTCATTCCTTCTCTTCTTGACTTGCCACTTTTGAAAGATTCTGCATATGACTGAAGTACAGTTTCCCCGTTTGCCGGCCTACTGGTAAAATACTCTCTTGGGGAGAAGAAAGGAGGTGAAAGGAAGGATTTATTTCTCAATATATTAGGTATATGCTAGATTAATCAGCTTGGAGATTTTATTTTATTTTTTATGATGTATCTTAGACTTGTCCTACTTCTTCCATAATAACTTAGTGTTATTCTCTCCAGAAAAAGCATTTAATTGCTTTTAATTGTGTGCTATCGCCACACTTGTATTTGAGCGTACGAAAAGCAAGTACCATCTTCTGTGCAATCAGAGCTTCTCNTTTTTTTTTTTTTGGTAAATACTAATAATTCATGTGCTTGCTAGGTATTAAATAAGTCTCACTCAAAACAGACTTAATCAATGAGCTGAAATTGTTTATTAGTCTGATGGGAAGTAAGCATTTCTAACAAACTATTTCTGTTTGCTGAACTAGATAAAAACAAACTTGGGATTTAGTATTAAAAAGTAAAAGATCTAGACTTACTACTGAGTGTGAAATGAGGACTCAGATGAGAAATGCGTGCATTAAAAGTGAACGCTTCCATTTGACTTGTCTTCATGTGTGTTGAGCTGGTTAATAGAATCCATCATTCATTCGTACCGGACGCCTTGCCTTTTGGGGGGTTCCCTGCCTTACAGTTTGCCACTGCAAGCACAGCCTTGGCTAGCAGGTGGCTATGGTATGTCGATTCTGTAGTATTGGCTGTGTCTCTGAGTAACCTTCTTGGGGAACACTACGCTAAACATTCCTTAATTTATGAAATTCTTGGCAGCTCCTGTAGTAAAGAAAAAAAATTGGGGAAGTTCTTTCCATCCCGAGTACAGAGCTGCACATGCTAAAGCGAAGATCAAAATGCATTTCTCAAATAAAATATCACACAAAGTTACACTTAACTGTTCAAGCTGATTTTTATAAAATTGTTTTCCTAACTCATATTAGTTGCTATTAAACTTTTAAAGTAGCAGTTACTCCGTTTACTAAACCCATGATAAAAACAAGTTAATTTTCTGGTCTCAGTTGGTAAGAGCTACATAAACTCTTGAACTTTACTTGGTGTTGTAGATGTATAACATCTCAGCAGAGATCAAGGTTTGGTGTTGGTTTTTTGCCTGCTAATATAAGCACAAAATTGCCACATTTTTGTATGTAATCTAAGTTTTCCTTGAATTTGTTATCTATAATTCACTTCTGAAGCTTCTTATTTTATATATAAAGTATCTCCTATGGTACTAATGGGAAAAGATGTTAAACAGATCCAGTACTGTGCAGAAGATGACAAAAAGGCTCTTTCTCTTGTGCTGTGATCTGTTATTGACAGCTGTTAGGCAAACCAAGCAGATGATGATTATTATTATTATTATTATTATTTTAATGGATTAACTCTAAAAGAGTTCCAGAAAGAGCCCTATGAAGGACTTGGGTCTTCTTGGAAACTATTTCACAGTTTTTAATCTGTTACAATGTTAGATTGTTTGGTTGGTTGGTTTGCGAAACAGACATCACTTTCATTGCACAGCAATGATGGATGGGCCAGAACTGATAAAAAGTTTTGAAAAGAAAATTCACCAGCCATTGTCAGGTTCAATAATGATTAACACAACAGCAAGGCATAAGGATTATTTATTAGAACTGCATTATGCAGCTAAGAAATAAGTGCCTTTGTAATTATCGTGGCATGCTACCATTTCCCAGCTTAGACATGAAACCTATGCAGAGGTGGGGGGTTTTGGTTTTGTTTTGTGGGGGGGTTTGGTTGTTGTTGGGGTTTTTTGTTTTCTTTTTTTTTTTTTTTAACTCCAGATGCAGGTTCTACAGGTTGACTTAATCTTCAGGTTTTTAGCTCTCATGGCAGTCAGTGCAGCACAAGGCCTTAAGAAGTGACTGTTGAAGCTGTGAGTGGAAGTCAGGGTAGCACTGGGATGCAGTTCTGATACGTTTGTGAAGGTGGTGTTTTTAACTCGTTTGGAAGCGGCAGCTTGGCCTATGGTGTGCTAACCATACTCTCTTGACACACTGTACACCAGTGAAGAGCCCTTATTTTCACTGGAAACAGATTTGGAGGACGTTGCAAAGAACACGGTTCATGCGAGGGCTTTCAGGAGCCCAATCTAGGGCAGCCCTAACGCGCAGGAATCTTTTGAGACCAGTTCTGTCAAGGGCTAGGTGTGGAGGAGGCATGGAGGAAGGACTGGATGACTTAGCAGGTCTGCTCTAACTTCTGATTGCGTAATACTCCAGTATTGCCTTTTCATAGTAATATACTGTGAGTCAAATCCTGCTCTTGGCAGATACACCTGACACGGCAGTGACTTGCATTTTCTGTTGTCACTAGCCGTGGGGAGCGGAGGCAGAGAGTCATTGGGCCGGACCTCTTCACCCAGTCATACCACATTAAGTGTTCTGGTGTCTGATATACGCCTGCTGCACAGAGGTTGTGAACGGCCACCTAGCACGCCGTCTGCAGAGAGGGTCTGGACAGAGCAGAATGAAGGCATTGTAAAAATTGTCAGCGGAGGAGATGGTATATTAAGAAAAGGATTTTAATTAAAACCACCTTTTTTCCATTCCTATAAGGAGATGTAGGAAATCGCATAATGGACTGAGGCTTTTCACCTCTCCGCAGTGAATTTAATCCAGACTGGTACTTCTTTCTCTTGGCATGTGTGAAGGGAATTGGTTGATCCAATTCCATTTCTTTCAGAACAGATGTATTTGTAGCAGCACACCCCCTCACAGAGCACTTAGTCTTTTGTCTGCAATTGCAAAAGGCAAGGTAAGAAATGAAGGAGCTTTAAATTAAGATGGATAACTATGTTTCTCTCCAGGTTGTTGGAGAACTGCCTGAACACCTGGGCTGAGGGCTACTGACAGACTATGCCTGATGAAAAATGGCCATTGCCCCTTTCATGTACCTTGTGGGTTTTTTTGCAATGAACCCATCTAATGTACTCACCCTGCTTTATGGAAGAATCTTCGACCTTCCAAGCAGCATTAGTAGCAGCAAGGGCATTTCTAGTGAGAGCTAGAGTTAAGCTTAGAGCTAATTCGACCTCAAGGGTTTTTCTCTATCACAAAATGTGTCAAAGTCAGGAAGGTGAAAGAATTCTTAAAGGAAAAGGCCCTAAAAAAATCCTCATTTCCTATCCCTTTTGACTTTCCTTTTTGCCTACACCTATTGCAGAAAGAACCAACACTTTCCTTTCCTATTGAAATATCTCTTTATTTTAGGTGTTCTCTACCTCTGGTGAGCAGGAGGGATGTGAGAGATGGTATAATACTGCTTGCTAGGTACCAGTGCACTGGCACTGCTTTGCACATTCTGGACACAGAAAGAAGTGTCCTGTTGAATCTCTTGGCAAGATTTGGATTTTATACCTTTTAAGCATTAGTTTGTGGCATTTATGTACATGTGTTTTGGCTTGAACATGTGTCTGGGTCAGTGCAACAGCTCTGAAATTGTTGAAAGGTTCCAATAGTAAGAAACTGGCTTAGGGAAAGATCCACTGAGACCCACGAGGGGCAGGATTGCTGCTGAATGCCTTAGGTCGTTTTTTCTCTCATGCTCATAAAAGCAGGAGATGTCACCTTCTAGCTAGGCCACAGATGAAAATACTTTGCATCAGGCTGAAATATTCCTGCACCATTGCAAAATAGCAGGATCAGGCCAACACTGTTCCTGTTGAGTTGGTTCCCAGTCCATCAGAAATTACACGGCGATTGCCTTGAATTGCCTTTATGGCACCTTTGAGATGTCATCAGAAATACTAGGCCATAGAAAATTTAGTTTGGGTTGGGCTGATAAAGGTAATCTAGTCTGATCTAAAGCTAGATCTGGTAGCTCAAGGCCTTTTCCAGCTGAGTTCAGAAAATCAGCAAGGATGGAGGTTTCACAACCTCTCATCTCGCACTAGGTCTGAGCCTGTGACACAGCATCGCTTCCTTCCATGTTCTGAGAAGGTGGGGCAATGACAGTGCACTTGAATGCTAGTGTAAAATATTTATGCATTTTTCCTTTTGCGCTCGCTATTTTAAATTGAGAAAGTAGTTTCCTGGCAGCTTTCCAAGGTTACTGTTGCTTAAAATGTTAAGATTAAGCAAAGGCCCTTTTATCAGCTGAAGAGGACATCTTAAAAAAACCCCTCTATGTTCTCTATAAGCAGTGATATCTCAGGTATTTTTTACTCCAAGTTCAAGGGAGAAACGGTCCCTTGTCCACCTCAATGGTAGGGTGCGCTGGCAAATGGTATCCACGCAGCAGCTTCCGTTTGCAGCAAAGGGAATTACGTGTTGTATTCGAGGGCAGAACTAGATTGGTAAATTCAAATATATGATCCCACGCTCACTCTAAAGTGATGGGATATATCATATTACACTGCATATTCAAGGGACTAAGTTCCGTGACTTTAAACAAATCTATGGATGGATTTTTGAAGAAGTGGTTTATGAGAAACAGCATCTTTTGCTGTAGGTCTGTAGTGTCACAACTCTTGTTTTGGCAGCTCTTGGATCAATGTCCAAGCCAAGGAGCTAAAAAAAGCCTTTTTGTTACTTGACAGTGAAAGGGATGGCAAGGGGTCAAGTGTGGCAACAGTAAAACTGATATCTATTCTGAAACCCCCTCAAAATACCTTCTTCACAAAACCATAAAACTTTCCCAATAGACAGGAGACCAGAATCCACAGTTACAACCTCTCAGTGTATTTCTGGCCTGTGATGCTGCACTGCTGAATGGACTCTTCTGTCAATGCTCTGGTTTTATATGTTAGGAGTTTTAGGTCTGATAATCCAGGCCTATTTACATGTGTTCATCACCTTCAATCTCTAAGGAATTAATGAAAATGTAGCTATTTAGCCTCCAGCATCGGTGCCAAATAGGAAGGAGTCATATCTCAAGGAATGAAAGACATGTTGTTTGCGCTATTAAAAAACTGACATGTCAGTACCGATGGGACTTTAGCAGAGAATGTCTTGTTATAATAGTTACTTAATTCTGGTCATTAAGTGAGACTTTGTATGATATGGGTCTAGTACAATTGTGCAAACATCTACTTTTAATGCCCCTTCCTTACTTGAAAAACATCTGTAAGATTTTTTTTTTTTTTTTAATGTCA